>JAODUK010003089.1:9288-34599 GCA_027564635.1 Typhlichthys eigenmanni
ACAACAGGGAGGAGCTGGGCTGTCCATATAGGCTGTGGGTGGAACAACGCTCACATGGCAACAACAACAGGGAGGAGCTGGGCTGTCCATATAGGCTGTGGGTGGAACAACGCTCACATGGCAACAACAACAGGGAGGAGCTGGGCTGTCCATATAGGCTGTGGGTGGAACAACGCTCACATGGCAACAACAACAAAGTGATCATTTGTGTGTTACTGCTGTAGATTATTGTGTTTCAACAGTACAGATGCACAAGGTGATGGTAGAACCAGCATGGCTCTAGAACCACTTGTCGGTGCATAGCGCACTGTTACAACTTAAGGATATGTCCGTAATGGCTGTGTCAACATATTCCATTTCAGAATTTCATGCATTTCATATCAGAATGAGATAGCATACATTTAAGATGTAATGAAAGCGACATTTGGTAATGATGATTATGACTTATTCACAAACATTTATAAAACACCCAGGTAAATATGTGGCTACACTTCCTACACATCACTGAGCAACATTAGAAGGAGCAAAAGGCTTTGAAAGTAGTTCAAGAACTTTAACTTGTTTTGAACGTTTGAGGAAACGGGACATTCAGTGAAACAGTTAATTTAATGTTCAGAACGTTTAGTTCACTGCGTTACTTACTATACATGTTGCTGAAAACAAATCACCCAACCAATAAGTACGCCCATATTTCTGAGAGTAAGATAAACACACCTATACCAGGAATGCTTTGAAAACTGCAATATACAGTACATGTATATAGGCATAATTCTATTTTCTAAAGATTCAGCCTGGGTCCACAATAGATGGGACTTATACTCCATACTGGAGTAATAACATCTGTAACTCCAATTTAAAGGTTCAGTATCATCAGTGAATTGAACACTGCAAAACCGACTTAACTCCCATTGCTATAGTAGGCTACCAAGTATGTTGCCGTCAGTTGGCAAGCAGTGTAAAGTATAATAGGAATCTGCATTGCAGATTTATTTCTTCTTTCCTACTCATTTTATGCTACCCGTTTTCAACTCTGGTCGACTTCCATGGCAGCCTCTACTCTCATCCAAGATGTCGGCAGTGAGTGCTGCCTGAGCTAGCTCGTGTTTAGGAGAGTAAACATGTAAATAAACATGACTTGTTCATTAGTAATGTTCATTCATGTAATTTACCTCAACATCCAGTCCATCCAGGAAATAACATAAATATAAAATCATAGAAAATTCACAAAATGTATTTTTTGTAACACTTCGGTGTTCAGGTGTTGCTGTCTGTTATTGCACAAAAAAACAAGCAAAACCCCCAAATGGTTGACTAACTGCAGGACCCCTTTTAACTCTTTTTGCCAGTAAAGCAACGCACCAAGAGCTCACACAGAAGGGTGTGTGGTTGGAGAAGGAGTTGCATTTCACTAAGCTGCTAGGGGAGGACTTCTACGTCAACTACACTTGCTATGCCGACAATGCTCAAGGACGTACTCATGGTTACTTCACTCTGATACCAGCAGGTATAACACTGATAAACAACCCTCATACCAAGTCAAAACAGAAAAGACATAGATAGTAAGGTATCCTAATATACTACCAGCAGGTATAACAATGATAAACAACCCTCATACCAAGTCAAAACAGAAAAGACATTTAAGTGTAAGGTATCCTAATATACTACCAGCAGGTATAACACTGATAAACAACCCTCATACCAAGTCAAAACAGAAAAGACATTTAAGTGTAAGGTATCCTAATATACTACCAGCATGTACTGTAGGGTACAGTAGTTAGGCTAATTACATTTGCATATTCTAGCCATGATTGTTAGAACAGTTTATACCTTACAGACTTTAAGTGTAATATCACAAGTGCTTCTCAAGCGTGGCTCATAGGTCTTTAAAGAAGGTTAACTAAATGTATTAACATAACACAATAAAACAAACAATGGAATGTGTTAAGTCTGTAAGTGAATGCAATGAGTTATACTTATGTGGGATGTGCTTCTACCACCTCTGGGGATAGCGGGGGTTGCGAGTGTCTGGCACTGTTATTTTGGGGGTTGCGAGCTGAACGGTTTGGGAACCCCTGAGTTAAGGGGAACTGGGAGAGTACAGATTCCCGTTTAAAACCCTGTACCATATTTGAGAAATGTTTCAGAAATACTTTCCCCTTTTAACTGAAGAACTGACTACTGAAACATAATGGTATAATCATATAACGTAAATAATCAGACCTTTATGAAATGTTTTGCAAATTAATTATTGCAAACTAATATTATTTTACAACACTGATTCTTACGTGTTCAACCAGTCTATATTGTTGGAGTTATACATCTGGATCAATTTAGTCTAACAACAAACAAGCTTACAGTGTGTGTGAAGTTAATACTGTATATTTGATTTCTCATCCTACAGATCCCAATATCCTGCTGCCTATTCGATTAGTGTTTTGTGGTGTTGCACTTGTGTTCATCGCCAGTGGTGTCTTCTACTACCTTTTCAAGATTGACATTGTGTTGTGGTTCAGGAAAGCTTTTCATATTCTCTACACAAATACAGGTAATTACACACACACTTTGAACCTGTATGCAGGCAGTCTAAATTGTAATCTCTGTAATGTAATGTACTGCATCCTTTGCCATCTGCGTTAACCATACAGATAAGACAAACATTAAAGGCAGGGTCATTCTTGAGAACGCTTGCTAACTTTGAGCTCAAATCTAAGTTTGCCTACGACGTTTGACCCTTTGTTCCACTCTCACCTGATTGTTTTATTTTATTTATATTTCTTAGATAAAATGTTTATTACTGTACTATGTATAGTTCAGCCAACTGTTCTATATCTATGTATTTTAAATGCAAGATGACCTTGAGTGTTTACAAAGGCGTCCCAAATAAAATGTATTATTATTATTATTATTATTATTAAACAGTGTCCACCAGCAACAGTTTGCCCACTGAAAGTGTTGGAGCTCAGCCAGAACGCAGCTCCGGCCCAATTTAATCCCTGTGCTTAACCTCTCGTAGTCTCGCGACCGAAACGATCCAGATCTCGCAAGCTCGAATTTTTAACATTGTTAAACTTCACGTGTGTCCCCTCAAAGACTCTGACGGGAAGCTCTATGATGCCTATGTGGCCTACCCACGTCGACCTGGCCCCGGTGCGGGCAGGGAGGTGGAGGAGGTGGTGGAGGAGTTCACATTCAACATGCTGCCCCAGGTCCTGGAGAGGAAATGCGGATACAGGCTCTTTATAGCTGCCAGAGACGGCCTGCCCGGACAGGGTACATTTAATTAGTATTATTTTATTTATATAGTGGGTTTTTTTCTGTCATAATACTAGAGGTGCGTTCAGAATTGGCCAACAGTCGCGAACGTTCGTGACAAACGTTTGCTTTTAACTTGAAATTTGAACGACTTGTGTAAACATTCCTACAATATTAGATTTAAACTGTCACCCTTCGTCTAGCTTCAACGTGAGTTTGCCGAGAACTACCTCCTCACACCGTTTACTTTTGTTCGCAAACAATCGCGGCAAACACAATGCAAACTCAAAACTGTTCAAATATGTTTGCAAACGTTCGCTATGTTTGCCAATTCTGAACGCACCTCTGTATTCTGTACATTTCAGAATATCTGGGCAAAAATAAACACACATATTGAAAACTACTAATATTTAAAACAAAACAAATACTAGTATTTTGAAAAGTAAATAATGAAAAATAATATAACACTAGTAAGTTGAAAAGTAAATAATGCCATTAAAAATAACTATTTCTAAAACACTGGCGTCTCTTGACGCGCATCAAACTGAACTTAAACTATGCGTCTCCTCTCCCTCCTACAGCTACAGCTGACTGCGTGGAGGAGGGCATAAGGGAAAGCCGAACCCTCCTCCTCCTGTACACTGCCTCCACCTTCACCAGTGGTGCTCGCAACAACAACAACAACAACATTATTCCCGAAGGCTGCAGTACTAGCAGGAGAGAGAGAAGTTCAAAGGGCAACTGTGAAGCTAACGATATAAGCATGCTCCATGTTTGTCATTGTAGCATTCGCAACAATGATGATATAGTTAGCGGTATGCACGTTAGCTCACGCTCTAGCAGTGATTTATACAAGGTTAGCTCAGGTATTAGCAGTGATGATCCTACCAGTAGGCACAATGCTAGCACCCCCAACAGCTGTTGTGATATCATTGGCACGAAGGTTAGCCGTGACGTCACTAGCGGTACGCACTATGCTAGCACCCCCAGCAGCTGTGATGTCGTTGGCACAACCGTTAGCAGTGACGTCACTAGCAGTAGCGCTAGCCCTCCCGGAGACTGTGACACCAGATGCGAGGAAGGAGACTTTGGAGCGGAGCAGGCGTTCGAGCGTGAAGCTGCCATGTACAGAGCACTGGTGGAGGGCTCTCTGAAGGTAAACAATGATGTGGTGATGCCATGGACGTACTGGCGTGACGATATGGTGTGAATGTAATAGTAAAATGTAGAATGTAAAATATAAACGTGTAAATTTAATAGTAAAATAAACATGTGAATTTAATAGAAAAATGTAAATGTAAAATATAAAAATTTGAATTTAACAGTAATGTGACGGTCTCACCTACGCCTCCAGGTGGTGCTGGTGGAACTGGAGCAGCTCAACCCACAGCAGCTCGCCCTCCTCCCGGAGTCTGTGCGCCACCTGAGGCAGAAGCAAGGCGCAGTGTGCTGGTGGAAGACCCGGGCGGGCCGGGGGACAGGCGGGCTCTGGCGGGGGCCATGTTTGGGCGGAAGAGCGCAGGCGGGTGGGACTGAAGGCCCGGCCCAGGCCCCTCTGTCCCCTTCCTCACGGTTCTGGAAGGAGTTACGTTATCACATGCCGCTGAGATGCAAGCGGACGGCTGACCGAGAGCACAACGCCCTTCTCGGCTCGTGATGGGGCTTCGTGTTTCTTTCGCAGCACTTTCCACAGAATATTTTCAGTGTACGGTGGACATTTATTATTAGTTTATTTATGCAGATATGTTGCTGGCTGTTTTCTGTATCCTTTTAAAATGTTGCTTGAGTATTTGTTCTTATTTTCAAACAGGTTTTGTTAGTGCCAGTGTCTGTCCAGTCAAAACATTTAACTTTTTATTTATTAAACTCTGGCATTCAAATGGCCAGTATCAAAATACGTTTGTGCAGAATGTTTCTGTACATATTGTTTATGTAAGGTAAATTGTGCTGTACATGCGCCATTTTGTGGTCCTTTAATCATGTTTTTCCTTGCCCAAAGTTAAAACTAAAGTGGCTGTAATGCATAAGAGCTATTGTAGTAAACTGGACTCAAGTAGAGTAGAATTGTGATACGCATGTAGTGATCATGGCCAGTGCCTAATTATTGACATTACATTTATGATGCGAGTGGATTATCAGACCACACTGGCACGTCTTGGTATACTGCACTCATGTTGTAAAACATCCCAACAATCTGAAAGTTGCACTTTTTAGGTGCAGTAGATTATCATTGGCAATTAGCTCTGTCAGGAAAAAAAAGGGTAATTTTGTATCAAAAAATACATTCTGGTGGACGTTCCTGCCGTTAAGGTGTTGTGAGCAAATGACACATTTTAGACGGGCCTTTTGTTGTGTGCAACTGCGCAATCACGTTTAATCAGCAGCTCAATATGCCTCAACTGTCAGATGGATGCATTATCTTGGCAAAGGTCAAGTTCCCACGTACACATTTTTACAAATGTCATTTTAGAAATACGCCCGTTTTGTGCATAGAAGTGATAATGTGATAAAATGGGAGCAAAATTTAAGTGTTGAAATTATTTTTTTGCCATGTTGTATACATTATACATAAGTAGAACTTCAATTTAAGTACAATAAAGAGTTAACAAGGTTAGCATCTTGTTGAACATTCTTAGTTAATTATGTCCATTTATATGGTCCATTTCCCCCACATAGATAATGTAATCTTTGTCAAGATGTCACTTTAAAAGCGGTTTAACAATTGGCACCCCTTGTGATGGGTGAATCAGATGACGTCAATACAACAAGCATACTTTACAAGATCTAACATGCTTGCCACCATGGCCTGTGTTATCAAGGCTCAACAACAAAAGAAACCCCAACAATTCAATTTTATTTATTTTTTTGCTGGAAAAACAAAAAAACAAAACCTCCTTTGCATTATTTTCCTGCACAATAACACCATACGGCCCGTTTGCATTTTCAATATTTTACATATGAAATACTTTATCCAGACTCACCCTACACCATTGTCCTAAAGACCCTGAGGGTTTTAACATCCAAACTCAAGTGAAACCCCAAGCCAGCGTCTACAAAGCTTCCCCAGAAAGGTCCAAGGTGGTCCACACCGGACCTTTTCATTGACTGGTGGAAAATGTGTTACTTTTTCATCATCTCCTAGCAAAGCAGATACACATTCCAAAAGATGAATGCCAGTTCTCAGACACATCTCCAGCAAGGAGAAAGATCCCCCCCCCCCACCACTCACAAAATAAGGAACTAATAACAAATCTGCAAGTTCAAGCAAGGGAAGCATGTTTGACAGTAGCCTGTGTCTTGTGTTCAATTCTGATTCAAATTTTTATTCCAATAATGTTTCTACCCAATTATAATTGTTCTAATTTAAAATGTCATAAATATCTCTAAAATGTAAGGAAGTTTTTTGTGTTTTGCTTTTCACTGCAAAATGCACTTAAGCATAAATAAAACAAATTGTGCATTTGTTTGAACTTTTCAGTGATATTTACATGAATGCTTTGCAAGAATGTCAACTGAGGGCGTTTGGAATACGCGTGCACGCTGTTCATGTGTGTGTGTGCACGCGCGTGTGGTACAGTCCTGAAAGTTTTTCGATGCAACGCAGATGACTGGGGTGGTAACTATGGTAACTAGTACAATGGCTTCGGGTCCCCACCTCACCCCCACGTTCACTTCCTGCCCGACAGCGGTCAAAGTGCAGGTCAAAGTTCAAAAGGTCAAAATTAAAACTGGGTCACATGTTTCCTCTCCTTAGGTCAATCGGTCCATCTCTCCGGAGGTCGGAGGTCAGTGCGCTGGTGTGGCTCGTGGCCTTTAGGGGGCGACGCTCATCTGGCGCAGCGGAAAGTCCCGGGCACCTCACTGCAATACCAAGCCGACCTGCACGCGAGAGGACAGGTCAAGAGGTCAAGGGGAGTGGCCAAAAAGCACATACCTGGTAAAATACCCGGTAAAATACTGTGTGTCATTTCAAATAAATAAATGGACTGCATTTATATAGCGCTTTTCTAACCTTCCATTCAAAGCGCTGTACAGTATTTCACCTCACATTCACCCAGTCACACAATGCACATGCAAGGTGCAACCAACCACCGGGAGCAGTTAGGGGGTTAGGCATCTTGCTCAAGGATGCTTACAGGTAGGTCAACACCAGGGTTCGAACCCACAACCTTTTGGCTTGGAACTCAACACCAAGACCACTAGACCACCCTGCCACATAACGCCAAAGATGATTTTGGCACACTATGTTAGTATCATCAGACAGTTGACTCTATTTTTCCCGTAATGTGTCTCACATCTTGTGGCCTGCATGTCATTTTGTCTCCTTTGTTAAAAACCTTGATTGTTCAGGTCAACAGGTTATGAAAACTTAGTTCTGGGTTCTTATACCTTGTAAGTAGTGCATCCAGCTTCTAGGGAGGTTTCAGTTTTATGACAGCAATCTGAAATGACGTTAGCTGAACTCTCTGTCCCTCTCAGTCTCTCTCATAACTGCTGCATTGCATTGTTGCATTTTATGCTCCAATCGCTAATTACACCACATTCTGTGGTATTTTGTGCATTGCTGTGAGGTGTGTGAGTGTGTGCACGAGAGAGACTGCCATGCACTGTATATAATAACATTAATGGCTTAGGCTTCACATATTGACCCTGCATGTCATTTTATGAGGTTCATTTCTTTATCAAAATACAAACCAATCAAGAGACTATTGCTGGCCTATGTGGGCCTTTATTTAATTCCTTTCACACAAGTTGGTAAATACTACTAAATTGATTAAGACAGTATGCATATTATCTATATATTTTTTTTATTATTATTATTATTATTATTATTATTAATAATAATAATAATATTTATGACACTCCGACGTTACGCTTTACAGCACTTTAGTACAGTTTAGTAAAGTGCTGTACTTGGTCTGGGAAGCGCACATGCAGCTCATACACACACTCAAGTCATTCTTTTGGGACATGTCTGTATTTCGTGTGGGAAAGAAAAAGGAATATGTTGTCCCCTAACCTTTTGGGTTGTTCAACCGAAAACAGCCTGCTGTGCCATCACTTCTTTCTGTCTACATGCTACCTAAATCAAGACAGTGTAAGCTACGCTTGGCGCGCCATACAGTATGCTTGATCTTGAGCTATTTAATATGCTTTTAATTAATTAGTCATATTTTCCAGCTGATATTTTGGCCAAACATCTGCCGGACAAAGTGACACGTGATCGCCTACGTACAGTCAGAACACCAGTACTAAACTGGTAGGAAGCCCATGCTGTCTCACCACGGACTGATATCACTATAAATGCCCCAGAATCACACTATTTATGAAGCTCTGCGCCACGAACATGACCGCTCAAAACAAATAATTGGCGATAATGCCGCAGAAAGCGGTATTGGGCCAGCTTAAATCATTTTCTTCACCGCGACAGCCCTACCTGAGGGTTCCCCTGTGGATAAGAGTTTCATGTTATAACACGATCATTTGTTACAAGCGTGCCAAGACAGAGTTGACAGTTATGACGACCACGATTACAGTGGAACCCGCACCTTTTCGGAGCCCATGCTGGGACACTTCCAGTTGTACAGGTAATACTGGAGGTTCCCATCGCCGATGCCAAACTTCAGCTTCTCCAGGAAAGTCTTGTTCTCCATTAGGTCCAGTGCATTGAAGACATCAAAGCCTTTCTGCAGTCAGAGAGGAAGAGGAAACGCACGTCTGAGGGATGCTGGTGTATGTGTGTCGGGGAGGATGGGGGGAGGCGGACAGTGAATGTGTGAGTGTGTGAGGGGGGGGAGGGGCAGTGAATGTGTAAGTGTGTGAGGGGGGGAGGGGAGGGACAGTGAATGTGTGTGATGGGGAGAGGCAGTGAATGTGTTAATGTGGGGGGGAGGGGCAGTGAATGTGTACGTGTGGGGGGGGAGGGGCAGTGAATGTGTGCATGTGTGTGAAGGGGGGGGGAGGGGCAGAGGTGTACGCACCGACTTGGCCAGGATGAGAGCGTCCGACATGAGGTCCAGCAGGGACGTGGTGGTGTGCACGTTGTAGAAGGAGTAGGCCGCCTTCAGGCTGCGGTGCACCGGGTGGTTCATGATGGTGGAGGGCAGCGTGTAGAAGCTCAGCAGGTCTGTGGCCCGGTCGTCCTTCTGCCTCCGGGACACAGGCCGCGTTAGGAGACACTAGTGTTGCTTATGTACAGGCCGCGTTGCTTATGTACAGGCCGCGGGACACAGGCCACGTTAGGAGACACTAGTGTTGCTTATGTACAGGCCGCGTTGCTTATGTACAGGCCGCGGGACACAGGCCGCGTTAGGAGACACTAGTGTTGCTTATGTACAGGCCGCGTTAGGAGACACTACTGTTGCTTATGTGCAGGAGACACTACTGTTGTTATGGACAGCCTGCGTTAAAGTAGGCTCTTCACCTACTTTGCCTGCTTCAAGCAATACATACAATAATACTCCTTTTGACCTGAGCTTTGCATCATATCGATATTCTCAAAATAAGTAATGTGGCGCTATTTTAGCAGCCCAACCAAAATGTTGGGCTGCTACGACGTTGTACCCAGGATTGACCTGGTTGACGCATTCACCGCAGTTTGTTGTGTCTTAAGAGAAGAGCCTAAATGCTGTTCTTGGTGGCTTTGTAGATATCCATTTGTTTATCTCTGTTTAATTACAGTGCCTGCACTACAGCGTAACACAATCATACCTGCCGCCTTAGCGTACCTGCCCTTGCTCCACTATACACAAACATCTGTAGGAACGGCACAATGTTGTTGAGGAAGTGCAAACTTGTAAAGCTGTAGATTAAATAGATCATTATTTTATCCCAATTTTTACTGATGTATGCTTGTATATTAAGTATTATACTAACATTATGTATGATATATGTACATGTAAAGTGTATGTCTTCTTGTATGGCTGTAGCAGGGATGATGCCCAAGCAAAATTTTCCACTTGTGGAACAATAAAATTACTTTTGACTCTTGATTATCGTTTTGAGCATGTAGCCTACAACAATGCTTCTCAAGGAACACTGGATGTAGCCTATGTTGCCAAAACTCCGTGTGTTGGCTCATCCACTGTCAGTACGCCCGCTAAAGAAAAGCCCAAATGCATAGTACTACTGCATACAGATGGCAAGCCTATTCTCTTTAAATAAATCTAAATAGTTGCAGTTTGTAAATAAAAAGTGACTAAATCAAAGCAATTTCTCCTGTCTTTATAGTCTAATCAGACTGGATATTAAAGCAGGACAATGTTTAAACTATTTTAATAAACAAATTACGGATAAGTGACATGATCGTTTTACGAAACGGGAGGTTTCCAACCTTACAGCAACAAGAATATTTATGTTTTAATTCTGCTTCATTCAGCAGTTAAGCATACCAACTAGGCAATGTCTATTCTTAAAATAGTGCTGCTCTTTCCCCATATAGTCTTTCCAGCCGTTCTGCAGGCCGTTTGCATTATATGGATAATAATAATTATATGGATTATAAGACCAACCGCACCTTCCACGGCAGTTAGTAAAACTCATAGATATGGTTGTAGCAACGCACTCCATTGCCAACTGCTCCTTGAATAGAATAATCAATACCACCAGCGGGCGGTGGAGAGTGTGCTACATTAATACTACCACCAGCGGGCTGTGGAGAATGTGCTACATTAATACCACCAGCGGGCGGTGGAGAGTGTGCTACATTAATACTACCACCAGGGGGCGGTGGAGAATGTGCTACATTAATACCACCAGCGGGCGGTGGAGAGTGTGCTACATTAATACTACCACCAGCGGGCTGTGGAGAGTGTGCTACATTAATACTACCACCAGGGGGCGGTGGAGAATGTGCTACATTAATACCACCAGCAGGCGGTGGAGAGTGCGCTACATTAATACTACCACCAGCGGGCTGTGGAGAGTGTGCTACATTAATACCACCAGCAGGGGGCGGTGGAGGAAGTAACCCACCTCCACCAGGTAAGTGTCGATGATGTTCTCCTGGGGCAGCAACCAGTGGGCCACCTCCTCCTGGCTCATGGCGGGCACCAGGTGGAACTGGCTCAGGTACTCACGCAGGAGGCGGTGCACCTCGGGGACGTCTGCCCTGGTCATTGGCCGCAGTCCGGAGGTCTTGGGGGCCTGGGGTGGGGATAAGGCACACGGGCAGCGTTCAGAATATTGTCGTTATTTTGTACCTACTTGTGTGAAGTGAGTTTAAAAAAAAATAAAGAATACTATTTTTTAAAGCGAAACTATGACTTTTAAACCAAAGTGTGTGATGTCATTCTCTGCGCAGGACATAATTCCTGATTTAGTATGTATTCAAATAGCACCTTTAAATGGTGGTTTTAAAACCACCATTTGGGATCCCACAGAAGCCAATAAAGGCTGGGAAACAAGAAAGTTTGGTTCTTTAAAGAGTATACAATAGCAAACGGGAAGATTTGATCAGCATGTGGGTTTACGCTGAGCTAATGGCTGTTCAGTGTAATAATGCTTTTACTCAAGTTCCATATCACTTTCAATGACAGGCATTAGAGGGATTCTATTGATAGTGTGTCAACATGGCTAACTTCAAGTGACTTCATATTTCATGTCTCAGTCAAGCGTACAAAACAAGAGCTCATTTTAAATAAGAAAACCAATAATCCACAAGCAGACCTTGCCCATGCGTCTTTCTCCCTATTTTGATATAATTTAGGTCTGCACTGGGAAAACAGTGTTACGTTACGTTTTGAGCCCACACACAAGACACAAATCTCACAAAACACAGCAAAAGGTCAACAGAACAGGAACGTTCTGGAAGGTAACAAAAGGAATCCTGCCAACCAGATCAGGCAGCTCCAGCAAGCACACAGAATACAGCCAAGGGGGCCGACCAGAGACAATGATAAGCTGAATTAGATGAAGATGGAGGCTAACACATGGAAGAGCTGCTTGTAGAACTTGTGTAAATCCTGAGACACAGCGCTTGCTAACTGCATCAAGACCTGCCTACTTGACAGGAGAGACATTTTGATTGACATGCATGATCCATCCATCCATCCATCCATCCATCCATGGATGCATGCATGATGACCAACTAACTAACTCGATGACCAAGTCGAACTGCACTAAGGGATGTGTTGGAAAACTAAACGACACAAGTTTGACTGTTCTTGTAAATCTGTTAAATAAATAGGTTATTACGAATTACTCCTTAAAATAAACCGAAAGAAAATTTGTACAAGACCTCGCCAGTGTTGTGCCGAAATTATGTAGTCTTGAGTGACAATGCTAACAGCCAATGAAAATGTACTACCCAACTTCCTGATAGTGCTGACATGTTGACGTCTATGTATCAGATGTTCAGCACAGAGTTGTTTGCTATTGCTGATGGAGGGAAGAGGCTGAGACTAGAGAGACACTCTTATGTGACATAGTGCTGATGAAGAGGCTGAGACTACAGACAGTCTCCTATGTGACGCAGTGCTGATGAAGAGGCTGAGACTAGAGAGACACTCTTATGTGACGTAGTGCTGATGAAGAGGCTGAGACTAGAGAGACACTCTTATGTGACGTAGTGCTGATGAAGAGGCTGAGACTAGAGAGACACTCTCTTATGTGACGTAGTGCTGATGAAGAGGCTGAGACTACAGACAGTCTCTTATGTGACGTAGTGCTGATGAAGAGGCTGAGACTAGAGACAGTCTCTTATGTGACGTAGTGCTGATGAAGAGGCTGAGACTACAGACAGTCTCCTAGGTGACGTAGCGTGTGGCTAACAAACCTCAGGTAGGCGGTACAGCTTCATGGTACGCTGCATGGTCATGTTCCGGCTGAGGTGGGAGAACTTCACCTCGATGAGCTTGCGAGGGTTCAAAGAGCGATGCCAGTACCTGCAACAAAACAAAATCCATAAGAAAAAATAAAATCAATGACATACAAACCTTTGAAGCAAGAGGGGGTGCGTGGGGAAAGGGGCAGGGATGCCCATCATACCTGCAGGTGCCCACAGGCTTGGGCAACACCACTCCAGCAGTGTAGACCGCCTGGAAGATGCCCTGCAGGTTGACCCGTCTGGTGATCTCCCGGATAAGAACCGGAGCGACCCGCTTGGAGCGCAGCTTCTTGTGGACGCACAGGAAGTTGATCTCCACCATTTTCTTCTCCCTGAGCGATAACAGAGGCATACAAGGCAGTGCTCAAACATTCTTTCGGCTGTGTACTTTAGTGTAGGACACTACAACACATTTCACAAACTGTCTGTCCAACCTGTATAAATGAATATACAATTTAAAAAAGTGGCAAAATTAGTTTTATTACTTCCTCCAGTCAAGTATATATACAAACACCGCGTTCCAAATTATATTTTACACTTATTTTTCTAAATAATCGATGCAAATGACAGTCAGTATAATTTTCTAGTCATCAACCTTTAGGGTATAAGTCGAATTTCATTGAACAAACCACCCAATGAAAACAGTATTTTTTCCAGATTATTATGCACAAAAGTGTTGAGCTGTAAATAACTGAAAATGGTCATTTGTTGAACTTGCAGCATTAGGTCATCTTTCAATGAAACACATCTTAACAGGGCAAGTTACATGTTATCATAGAACCCTTAATCCGTGTCTTCTACATCTTGTATGTCACATGGAATAAATAAATAAAAAACACCCATTAAACCTGCTACAGAAAAGCCCCATGGGGTAAATAAGGAAGAAACCTTGGAAAGGGACCACAGAGGGAGGAATCCACCCCTCCAGGATGGTTAGGATGCAATAGGTGTTGATAGGGCAACAAGAATTAGCAATTATACACATTGAAGAAAAAAAAATGTATCACATTGTGCAATAAATAAGAACTTAAATAAATTTAGTAAGTTAGTAAAGCCAGAAGAACACCAGATTCCACAGTAGGGAATCTGGCACTTACACGTCATAAATGCGGATGTTGGCGGGGATGGCACTGATGAAGCCTACCAGCTTCAGGTTGGAATTCACCCTAACTCCACAGTGCCACTGGGGTAGCCAGCCGGGCGGGCGCAGGGCCCTGGAAGGACGGACGGGCACACACGCAAGTCAATTAACTGCATTTATACAGCGCTTTTCTCACATACCGGCCACTCAAAGCGCTTGAAACGATTTTCTCACATTCACGCACACCCATGGTGTGGGAGTAGTTAGGGTTAGGAGTTGGCGGGGTTCGAACCAGCAACTTCTCAATCACCTGTCGCCCCGCTCTACCCGCTGTGCCACATGGGTACTATTACACAAGATGAGAAATAACCAGTGGCCAATAGTCGCCAAATGATTGTTTCCATTTCCATTTCCAAATTTCCGTTTCATGCAAGCAAAAGGGCGATTAAAACATTTGCTTCCTGTGTGAAGCAACTTTACATCTTCACATTGCCTGGACTTAAACGCTGGTGAACTTTGACTGCCGAATTCACAGCCTCAACCAACAGAAGAAGAAACGTGGAGTTGGTTGACCCCACTGGGCTGTAACTAGCTGTAGTGTAACTAGCTGTAGTTTTCTTAGTGAGCCAACATAGAGGACTCTATGAGATTATTGTGTGTGTGTAACCAGACAGTATTGTATCTTCTTCAGTTATTACACAATATTGCACATGAAAACTACAAATTGTCTCTACATCGCAAAACCAACATCTGTGACATGATATAAATAAAGCTCATGTTTGTGTGACCAACATCTGCAACCACTCAGACAACAGACTAGGAAACTCAGTTTTGTGAGGGTCATATCCTGCACTGCCAACAATATATAGAATATGAAATTCAGTGTAGAGACCTAAACAATGCATACATCTTTCTGACTGTTTTGGTTACATAATGGAGTTTAAATTTTCTCCACTACTGGACTTTGGCCTGGAACCAAACTGCCAACTTGCCAAACATGCCGATCAATGGACAATGTCCAGAACAATTGACAGAACATGTATGTGATTAGGGACGGCCTGAGATAATGGGATTTGTCAGTTTATATGCTGCGGTTCCTGTGTCGAAGGTCAGTTCTCTACAGACAAAATTTTGCCTTTGTTGAATTTGATTAGTCAATAAAAAAGGTATAACACATTCTTCCTGAGTTTCACATCATTTAATTTCGTTCCCCCACAACCACAGCGACTACAGTTAAGCCTCCACAAGCAGACAAGACCTGTAGACAACACTGGATAATAAATGTTGCGTTTGCAGATAAATAAAAAGAAGTACCAAAGGAGGAACTCAGGAGAGTAGTCAAATCTGAACATGTTGTCATCATCTTCCACATAGTTCTCATTGAGCAGGGTATAAAGCTCCTTTAGCTAGATTTAAAAGAAAACAATGACAAGAAGAGAGGATCGGGAAGAGCATTGTGAATATGTTAAGCACAAACAAATTGATAAAAGATGTGGGTGTAAGAGATCAATGCCGTCTTTCACCTTTTAACAGAATACAGTGTTGTGAACCTCAACTCATTGGCATCAATTGTGCTGACAAGCAATTCTCAAACCAACCTTTGCTACCACCTTTGTTTGCTTTTGGACTAAATAATAACATTTTAATTAAGTTTAAAAGAATGTGTAAAAAAAAACAACATGTCTCGGAATCATATTTCGAGATTGGCTACACTTGGTATTGATGCCAATGTCAAGTGAAGATTAAAGTTTGGGGCAAATATAACAGGATTCAAGAAACAACCAACAATAATAATAGTAATAATAATATTCTTGCTCAAAGTTGTATTTGGCAACAGCAGTCTTACCACTGCAGAGTCCCCCAGATCGAGGGCGTCCCAGGTGAAGCCCTGTGGCAGGCTATAGGGCTCCTCGCGAATGTGGTCCTTGTCTGGTTCAATAGAGCCGTGTGAAGTCACCATTTCACCTAAACACGGAGGATATGCTCATTGTGTGGCCATACGGTGTTCAGTTGTTCTGCACAGGTTGTAGACATTCAATAAGTATCACAACTTTATCATCAACACAGCTTTCATAAATAAGTTACACGTGACCAGACACAGCTCTCATTTACATGCTAGTGCTTTGAAAGGTAAAGACTGTATTGTGCCCATTTGCATGCGAGAGGCTAATATAACCACATGACTGTTTGCTGTGTTAGGAGATCTTTAGAGTTTCCACAACACTACCAGCCCATATCAAGACACATGTTAGGTTCACTCTCCAGCCAGTGTCATGTGACCAGTGACACTGGCTCCAATCTGGAGTTAGTCCCCGGGCGCTCCACATCGACTGCCCTCTGCTCCCTTGAGATGGGTTAAATGCAGAGGATGAATTTCACTACATTTGACAATAAAAGCACCTTTACCTTACACCAGTCACGATAAGCGCACGACATTCTGTTAGAAAGTGACAACAGCACATCACCAGGTAGGGCTGTGCCATATGACGATATATATCGTACGACAATAGAATAACATCTACCGCTTGATATCGTGCTTTAGCGTTTATATCATTGTGATGAAAATCATACAGCAATCAATCATTTGCGTTATTTGGAGTCTGTCCATATTTTGCGCGGATTTCGTTAGTAAATTACTCGTCTTTTTACCGGCTAAGCTTTTTTTGAACTTACAGTAACGTCAGGATAGTTTAGATCGTAAACTCTCCAACGCTGTCTCTCAACTAGCAGAGCTGCGTACTGTGTGTGTGTGTGTGTGTGTGGGGGGTGAGCATGCCCGCTGTGAAGCAGAGAACACTGAGTAGCGCGGCTCGTGAGAAAAATTGTACATCTTGAATGGTGCAATGTACAGCTGCAAAGTAAACACAACGCGCTAGCTAGGCTACCTGGCAACACACATGGACATTAAGTACGGGCAATAGGCTAACCAGGTCATAGCCTACCAGCATGGTGAACATGTTCCATTAAATCCCCTACCTGTGTCTTTTGTTTGCATGTCTGGCAAGTTCCTAGAATATCCAATCTTTCAGGTGAGACAACGTAGAAGAAACCACGCACGTTTCTCAACACTACGATTATGGTCGCGTTAATAAGGCGATCATAAATTACAAAACGCCATAGAGAATATTTTGTTTATTTGAGCTCAGTGTAACAGATTATGAGATTTGCCTGCCATCTCCTCTCCTCACTGAGGTTCAGAGAGGGCGTGGCTGTCCTTTTACACTATACATGCAATGTGAGCACAAGCCTGGGAGAGAGAGGAGGTCGTCTGGTTGGACAACCAGAAACTTTTTAACAACATCTACAGAACGTGTGCCATATCGTGATATAGTTATATTACATTACCTATATCGGGATATGATATTTTGGTCATATGCACAGGGTTAACATACTGTAGCTATGTGTTTCACAAAATATACATTACCTATTAATATGTCATTCAATCCTCAAAATATCCAACCTGACCCTACCAGATGGTTTGTTACACAGAACCATCTGGGAAGCTATTCATTGAAACTGAAATTAAGATGAGATTTGGCAGATGATGATTATGATTAGATGAACCATCTGTCTATCACCGTCTCTCCACGGGTTAACGTCACCTCCCCCCACCACCAGCATTGTCAAGGCTGCGATAGCGTTGTGTGGTGTGGTCTGCACTAGGGGTGCACAATATATCGACTCCGTATCGCTATCGCAATATCATATCGAAAATGTAGCAGGAAGTGCAATATTCAGTTTATTTAGTGGAGAGATGCGTCCATTGGCTGTTTGGATTAGCTGTGTTTGATTTAGACAGAACAGTAAGACGTGGCTGAGGAAGCTGATGACATAATAGAGATGGAAGAGGAGACATTAGTGGCCAGAAAGAATGTCTCCTCGTTAGCTTGGAATCACTGTTGTACAGTCCAATATGACCGCCAGTTGAAAATGTGTTTTGCTATGTTGTTATATGCATTTTCCCATACCCTTTGTGTTTTTACTTACATTTAAAAATATCTAAATTAATATCGATATTGCAATTTTCATGATCAATATCGCAATATCACATTTAGTCAATATCGTGCACCCCTAGTCTGCACCACTTTGTGTTCTACAGAGCCATGGCTGTGTAGGAACACCAGATTATTTTATCAGCTAGTGATAAAATGAACTAGTGGACCATTAGGAGACAGCCGCTGAATTCATCACAAAAAAGAGAAAGCAAAATCAAGCCCAAAAAAGAGAGAAATTAAAGTATATTAGCTTACACATTGCTGACTCCACCTTTAATAGAACAATATCACACCTAGCTTTGGCACGGGCTGCGTGTCCCAGAACTGGTAGCTCCTCCGGCTGGCCTCCTCCATAGTCTTGGCCGGGCCTTGGCCTACGGAAAACAGCTCGATGGCCTTCTGGATCTCCTGAAGCTTATCCGCCGGTAACGAGTTCACCTGCGGCAAGGGGTGAAGAGATAAATCGGCAGCAGAATGCAAAACAGGGCAGACGATAACGACAATGGCTCTGCACTCTGAAAGCACCAGAATGAGCAGTCAGCGCTAGTTCCAACAATGCTCTGTCGAAGCAACACAAAGGGCACACACAAACACACAACAGGGGGCTCACGTGATTGTACCTTGGCAAGGGGGTCCTGCGCCGCTTCTGTGGCACCTGCTTTCTTCTTCTTCTTCTGCCTTTTCTTCTTCTTCTTGGCACCGGTGTCATCCCCATGACCCTTTTCACTACAACCGCCAAAAGGCAGGAATAATTAGTGCAGCCACAATGTGGAGAAATAATAATAATAATAATCATTGCACAGAGTACTTTCTAAATTAAAACATAACAGGATAATGTGTTGAACAGCAAAATATTACAAGTGGGCTGAGTTTGGTCAATAACAGTCAAATCAAAAGTTTGTGATATTGTGTACAGAAGGCTATGTATCAAACATCTCTCCTCTCGATCACTCTATATACAGTATTAGACGCATTTTCACATAAAATCTGTCCCATGAAATAACAGTGACTTTTTGGAATTTCAGTACACGTTGTGGGCTAAAGAGTCTGCATACTTACAGAGGATAATCTCATTAGCATCTAATGAGGGGGAGGCAGTGGTCTGCGCTTGAAGCGCTTCTAACACCAGGCCAGATGGCAAATCACATGACTGTGAAGGGGTGCGTGTACATATGGGTATGGGTGTGTATGTCGTGTATACATTATGCATACAACAGCTCGATCAGTGAGTGGAACAATAGACAACTAAACATTCAATGGATGGTTCCATGGGCTTCCAATTCCACAGCCTGGACCGATATTGTCGAATACCAATCAATGTCATCCAGCGTCGTAAGATGTGGGTAGTCAATGTGCAGTTCAGCAGAGTTCACTGTAAATGCAATTGGCTGACTGCGGCTTTACTTGAGACGCGATCCGAGCCGGTAGCGGTTTGACAGCTAACATGCAAGCTACCGGGAGGTTGCCAGGGGCACATTATTTATTGTACGCTGTGAAAAACCAACCAAGAAGATATAAAGATAAAACGAAATTCTGACTTGGCTTTTTCAATAGATGATTTGAAATACGCACGCACAAATAACGGCCATGTAAAGAAGCTGGCATAAACCCACTTTAGTCATATTGTTCACGCAACCCCCGATCATAGAACCCAACTAAGCCCGCCCAAACCAGGAAAAGAACAAGTTTGGTCCAATCAGGTCTGAGAAAGTGCATGACAGAAAGCACCTTGGACCAATAGCATATGAGTGTGGGAGGAGCTAGCTGCCAAAGGCGTCTCGGTACTGGCTGAGCTAGCTTGCCTGCTGGTCTGCTGTTCGGACTCGATTCCAAGTCGAGTCCAAGGCGACGACACTTTATGCACAGTATTAATGCCGCGCACGGTCCCTTACCCATCACCGGAGTGGTGCTCCTCATTTTCACAATCGCTACAGTGTCCATGGTCTTCTACATCTTCTTTCTCCGGCATCGGTGCTGTCTCATTCTCATCCGCCATCTTCAACCAGGAAGTGAGGACGCACCGCGTGCCCTCGATGCCTTTAATGCCGAGATTCTATTGGCTCAGAGGATCGGGGCTCGGTCGAGAGCTTTCATTATTGAGCAATGAGCAGAGTGTATTAAGAAATACACAAACAGAAAGTATTTGCTCGGGTTATTTTAGGAATGTGAACGCCAATAACCGAATATAATTTGATATAACTAGTACTACTACTGGGAACTATATCTGTTTGTCTGTCTGTCTGCCTGTCTGTCTGTCTGTCTGTCTGTCTATCTATCTATCTATCTATCTATCTATCTGTAGGATGTCGTCTCTATATCTGTTTATCTATGTTTATCTATCAGTAGATAGATAGTAGATAGATAAATAAATCGTATCTATATTTATCAGTAGATAGATAGATAAATAAATAAATAAATAGTATAAATCTACTGTAGGCTATCTCTATTTATCTATATATATCTATATATTTATCTATATATAAATAGATAGAGATAGCTTACAGTAGATAGATAGATAGATAGATAGATAGATAGATAGATAGATAGATAGATAGATAGATAGATAGATACCTTTGACAGATAGATAGTAGATAGATAGATAAATAAATAAATAGTATCTATCTACTGTAGGCTATCTATCTCTATCTATCTAATTATTAATCATCATTCCATTATTTAGCAGACACATTCAAAGCAAGACAGGGTTAGGCATCTTGCCCAAAAAGCCTGTGCATAAACTGCAGGTGGCAACTTTGGCTACGAGAGGTTGATTTGAACACCTACAACTGCAATATAGCCTATACAACTTCTTTTATCTCCCCACTTTTTGCTCACACACAAACAAGCGTGCACGCACACACACACACACATGCACACACACACACACACAGTCCACATGTAGTTACATGCGATGTACATACATTACCCCACACATCTTGTCACATTTTATTCAAATTAAACTGCAAGGATCTATTATTTCCTGGAATAAGAATCAGAACATTTAGCAAATATAGCCAACACATGTTTTATAACAGGCCCCACTATATTTCACCAATAAAACTTCTTGTCAACCTCATATAGTTTTAAAATTACTTACAAATTAGATTTGAAATCTGACATGAAACATTTTGCAATTTGCTAAACCCTCCACTCTATTTAAAATGTCACCATTTGTCAGAAACATACAACTGGATGATAAACCTGAATACCAAACGAGTGCAGATGCTTCCATACACGTGGCTATTGCATTATCCAGTTAACATCCTTGGCTCTGTGGAATGCTGAGAATGATGACTACATGATGATGCTGACTCTGATGTTGGATCAAGAGGGCAAGGCGAGATGTTTGACGTTTGAAAAAGAGTAAATTAGGGGCATGAATTCAGTCTTCTCTGGCTAATGGCTAGTGTTCTAATATGAAGTGATATCTCCATTTAGATCCAGTTCACAGAGATGATGATACTTAATACTGATATCAAGATGATAATATCATGATAATATCCAGTAACACCCTCATTACAAAGACAACAGCACTTTTGAGAGTTGAGTTGTGCAAAAACTATGGTAAATTGTGGTAAATAATGATATGGTTCAGGTTAGACGTCCTTCAACATATTTTCCACAAGGGGGCAAGTGCACACATGACGCATAACGATAAGTACTTTAGGCCAGGACTATTTAACTCTGGTCCCTGCATGTTTTAGATGTCTCCCTGCCCCAACACACCTGATTCAAATGAACCGGTGGTTATCAGGCTTCTAACAACATAGTCATTAGAATCAGGTGTGTTGGAGCAGGGAGACATCTAAAACATGCAGGGCAGCGGCCCTCCAGGACCAGAGTTAATTAGCCCTGCTTTAGAGATTAGAGACCCCTATGTGAGAGGGCTCTGTTTTACTGTGTGAGGGGGGATATTCCTGGAATGGTTTTTGGGGTGTACCTCTCCCCTTACGGTCATTGCAAGTCATTACATTGTCATTCAGAGTGATCACCTTTGTATACATTTACAATTACACCTTTATCTCATGGGGAAACATTTCTAGGAGCAATTGAATGGGGCCACTGAGTGGTTTTATTCGTTTGAACTTTATATTATGTGGCTATGGCCTTAACAGTCACCAGATCAAAACCAAACTGAACAACAGACTGAATGTGAAAGAGATCCTGGATCGAGTTTAAAGGTAGCACACACAGAGAACGGTAAGATAGCCTTATGGACTGTGAAGAGTCTTATCTTACAATCACCATTTGGAAGATTTGTGTTTCATCATGGCCATATGCACATTTGTAACAGACAAAACATGTCAATGACTTTGTTCTTGTATGTTGTTGTTGTTTTTTTTGTATGTATGTGTGAGACATTAACAAATGTATTAAATTGAATATAGAACGGCGCAAACTGCTACATTCCTATGACAAACGCACATGGTAAATGTTTTAAACCGCTGGCTGTCTGTGTTATAATAAACATTAATATTGATTATTAAGCTAAAACACATTAGCTTGCATAGCCCACAAATAGCATGGTAGGTAAGATTGTTTTCAATAAGGCATAATAGGTTGTGTGTGTGTGAGTGAACGGTAATTGAGATTGCATGTTTATTCAACATTCAGAATTTTTATTTTCAAAGTGGCAATGAATATGGCAGAACACAGTACATTGCATTACACTTTAAATGCTTTAAACGTTTAGATGAAGTTAATGTAGCCTAACATTTTCAGTGACACTACATAACATACATGACAAAATACATGTAGCTGTTTATTGAGGTTTAAAGACACGCTACGCATTAACAGGGCAGTGGTAGTGCATGGTTTCCCACAAAATAACTAAATGCTGCTAAAGAATCACAACATGATTTATTTGTATTTTCGTACGGTTAAATAATGGGCTATAGTATTCCTGCTGGCTCGTATGCATGAATCACAGCCTGACTATTGTGGTAGAACGCCTGCAGCCCGTCAGGTGGGATGCAGGTTGCTGCGGAGAGACTTCACCTATTCCTGCCGCACTCATCAGCAACACACAGGCTACCGAGAGAGACGACCGGCAAGCCACCTACAGACAATATCCTTTGAAGTCAATGTAGTCTTAGCAGGACAATGGTTAGAGTTCTTCTTTTTTATTTTTGGAGAAAGACAGGAAACGAGTGTGGTTGAGACATCGAGAAGGATTGGGATGACAGTGATGGGCAAGTTTTAAACCCCAGTTTCCCAGGGCACTCAGGCCCAAACGGGCAAGGAGTTATCGTATGCACCACAGCTCAAGTTTTAAATCTTTGAGTCCTCTCATACGTATACTCAACAAAAATTTTAAATAAAAAAATAACCCACAGAGGTTCCAACCTTGGTGGCCTCCAATGCTGCTTGTAGCCATGAATGACTGAAACATGAACAGTCTCCACACTTTTTTTTGTTTTTTCCACAAATAGTGTTCCATACCTGCCTTGGTGAATTAGGGTCTGGACACGCTCCATTGGGAAGTGTTCGCAGTGGTTGCATTCTAATGGTTGTAGACCTCGGGTTAATATTGAAACTATTGGACAGCCTTTTACAAATGTGTTTTGCAATACAAGAGTTTGCATCTCTTCATCTGGCTCTCCCACCATTCCAAAATGAATGCTCACACTTGGCCACTCCACACTGGTTGCTTATTGGTCCGCCATCTAAAGTGGCTGAGCAAATGCTAAAGCAACCAAGGTTACCAGAGCAACGGTCGGCAGAGCCAGGCCAGTTCCATCCTTCCAGTAGATGTAGAAAGACTCATAGAATCTGTTAGCTTAGTTAGTTAGTAGCTTCAGTTTGACATCGCCGCAAAATTCAGTCTGGAAAGCCTAGAAATCATTGTGATTGTGTCCGGGTAGCAACTGAACTTACCAATCAGGATCGTGTTGATGGCTATACGGGCGTTGTTTACTGTAGGTGTGAGGTGTGGTTTAGGTGAGGCGTGGTTTAGGTGGAGTTTAGGGGTGAGGTTTAGGGGTGGAGGTTAGGGGTGAAACTTAGGGGTGAGGCGTGGTTAAGGTGTGTGGTTTAGGGGTGGGGTTTAGACTTGCCGACAGGGAAAACAAACAGATGGTTCATCCAGTCAACCGCCAAGTATTTTTTGAAAGTGCCTGCTGCCCTACAAACAGTTTTGATGGACGGCTCCCCAGATGGACTTGTGACTAACAATCCATCTGGCATGTCAGGTTAATAATCTGTGCCAACAGCATCTAACAGTTACCTATATATAGTATATACATTTACATACTCACACATATCTAAATTGCATATTTGTTGGCAGCTGTAAGCAAGCTATAGTCAACGATTTAACAAAAGCTCAATATCGCCTTAAAATACTAAAAGCTACACTAATTAGCAAAAAATAATTTAGTAAAATGTTAACTATTTCTAGAAAACTCATCTTTGTCCTCACATATCTGGGATAGTTATAAAACTAAGAAAAAGGGAGAAATGTCTACATCAGACAAAGCTCTGTTGCTATGACATGCAGGGGAAGCAGCACTGCTAAATACTTCAACGTATCACAGCCTTTTGTCAATAGGCACAAGCATAATCTTCTTCCACTGTTAAGACACTGGTGTTTCTCCTTCATCATCTTATTCTTCTTCTTTATCATCTTCTTCATCTTCTTCAGTCAGAAGTGTCTTCGGCACGCGGCAGCACCAGCAGCTATCTTCAGAGCTCTATTTCAAAGCCCTTGCGTGTTTTGCGCTTGGCCATCGCGTCACGACTTGCGCTTGGCCAGTCTTATGCGCTCGGAGACGGTCTTGATCGGTTGTCCTCTACGGGACACCTTCACCTGGACAAAGAGCGTGGCAGGGGACAGGCTGGAGCCGTCTGCCTTAAGCAGGTGAACGTGACGGTACCCTGTGGAAACACACACACCTTATTAATACTGGACAACTGTGTCAAGGTAAACACTGATAATACCATTGATAACAATGCCTGAATCAAACGGACTCATAATAATTAACTTCACCACCTTTTTATCTCATATACCCCCTTGAGCTGTTCTGCAAAGGCAATAGTTCTATTCAACACACATGTATGTGTTGGGCTAGTAGTTTCAATCAGTCAATCGATCAATCTTTATTTATATAGCACTTTTCATACAAATTCATGTAACACAAAGTGCTTCACACTACAACGTC
>JAODUK010003092.1:0-11659 GCA_027564635.1 Typhlichthys eigenmanni
GGAGCAGGTTAAGGGGGTGTTGTTTGTTTCCATGTGAAATGTAGGTTGTAAAGCCCTTTGAGACTGCAATGTGATTAGGGCTATATAAATAAAATTTACTTGACTTGATTATTAAACATGGGGGAGGACAATGATTCACTCCGCGCTCCATTTAGTATCATGTGCAATGATTTTAACACCTCGCTCTGAGCATTCAGTGCCTACTTCCTGATTTAGCATACTTGCGAGTAGGACTACAACTTCTCCAGAGACCCTACCTTGGGGTAGGACGCCCCCTGGAGCAAGAGCCCCCTGCCCCCCTCTAATTATCCTCCTGACCACTGGATAAAACACATTTTTATTTCAGTTATTTGCTATGATGTACTGACCTTGTTAATGTTAGAAAATAATATTATTATTTTTCATTTTAATAGTGGAAAGAAAAAAAAATCATGTTTGTTTTGCAAATTGATGTAATATTTGTACAGTAGAAGATAAGCCTCTGTGTTTTTTTATAAGGACATACATGTACACACTTGTTAATATGAGGATCATATGGAGGGTAGTGCATTAATTTGAACAAAAAATAAATACATTTTTTTGTTATATGTGAAAGTGTAAGAGTAGGAGATTTGGGGTAAGATGCCCCCCTAACTTGTGGGGCAAAATGCCCCCCATGGAAATTGGTGATTTTCAATAGTAATGTTAGATTTTCTAATCTAATTAAAGGGATAGTCAAGGGAAATCAGTCATTTTAGTCTTAACATGTCATTAAAGGATGTAGAGGCTTAATATAAACACATACAAACTATGAAAATCTACTTCCATTTGAATGGCAAAATATACCCTATTTCACTTCATGTTTGTCCGGCGATTTTCTGGGTGGCGTTACCTCGAGCCTGAAGACGTCATGCCGCTCCTGGACTATAAAAGTAAAAAGTGTCACGATAAACGTCTCTTTGCGTTTGAGTCTGACTGCCTACTGCAGCTTCTGTAGTATGTTTTTACTAGCTGAAAGATACTCTGAACTAACCATTGTGACACAACTTGGATTATACATGGATATTTGGCAGTTTCTTCAGGTCCTTCTGTCTTCTGACTGTTAATAAATATACAGTTTTACTGAGCCAATCGCACCTGATGAAAGACGGGCCATTGAAGCTAGCTAAGCTAGATGAGTGAGTTGCACCACTTAAGAACGTTGCGCAATAGCCGAGAGTTGAAAGGGTGTATGGTGGGAAATTATGAACACGCCCATTCAGCCCTGAGCCCTTTGCATGTAGCGTTTTTTGTCATAATGTTAACACACTTATTCTTGTTTTTTTAGTATTATTTATTTGGTTGATGCATATTAAATATATCCCTCTGTAATATATTGGGAATATTTCTACACTTTGTAACCTCTTTCCTATCTCTTTAAGTCTTATTAAGGCTAACTGGCTGACTTTGTTATGATTAACATTATGGCTAGCTATATTAGCTAGCTGTAGCGCCAGCAAGCTATCTTGAATTCTTCGCTAGAGTAGACTAAGCATCCATGCTGTGTTTACATGTCTTAAGTTGTAGTTAAAGTAAAAGCAACGTCAATATTTCTAAAAAAAAGTTATTATGCAAAAATACCAAGATTATATAAATCAAATCAAACAATATGACTTGCTATGCAAAATGAAGACTGGGGGGCATCTTACCCCTCGGATACAGTATGGGCCAGATTTGTGTGCGGTGTGAACGTAGTCTTGAATTAAGAGACAATTTTCTTAAAATAAGATCCTTTCATTGAAAATGCTACAAATGATTGCTTTGAACATTTAAGTAAGAACATTATGCCTTTGTGTATGAGCTCACCTTGTTGCTGTTCCTGCTGATCAGATGGAGCATATTCTGCATGTTTTATTGTTTTATTTGGGTTTATTTGTGCCGTACATTTTATGTTTTATATGCATTTTACTGTTCAGCACTTTCTGACTACTGTTTGTATTTTGAAAGTGCTATATAAATACATGTTGGTTGCTTGCTTGCTAATGTTGCCTGTAATGGAAACATTCTCCAGGATGAACTTTGCATTGGCTGTTTTGTTTTGGAATAATATACCCCAATGCATATAGCCTCTCATGATACCTCATGTGTTTAATCTACGGTCTATCCCACACATCATTTGACACAAAATGTGCCAAGCTTACATAAAGCTCATAAAATCCCATAAATGCAGAGAAGAATATTTTATTGCCACTCTGTAGATATAAGGTCATTGGGTCAACAGGTCACAAAAAAGGGAACAAAAGGCAAATATTGATTTATACAATTTCATTTAGATGAATGAATCAGAAAGCATGTAATTAATTAAATTAAAAACATGTAATCACTTGACAGTCCTAATTAAAACAAAGGCATTGCAGCCTATTTGTTATGTTTTCAAACAGCTGATGAAAATGTGTCTTTGTACTGCATGTACTCATTTTGGTTTTATTCAGACCTGGTATCTTAATCACAATTCAGTGTTAAAAGTGCTAACATTACTGGAAACAAGACGAAATGCAGTCAACGGAACAACTAGCATCACAACCATCACAACAACTAACATCATAACTATCACAACCATCACAACAACTAACATCATAACCATCACAACAACTAACATCACAACCATCACAACCATCACAACAACTAACATCACAACCATCACAACAATTTGCAGCACAACAACTTGCAGCACAACAACTGTTATCGGGAGGACTGGCATCTGGAGAACTGACTTCTGAATCCTCCTTGTGATGGTTTGCAGCCCCCGGCAGATGGTGTCCAGCCGCAGGATGATTGTGTTGAACCTCCATCTGATGCTGTTGACTGATGGTGTTGAACCATGTTGATTTTATTTGGCATGGTGTAGATGGTGGACTGGAAGCAAGGGTCAGATGTCTGTGGGAAATGAAGAAAAGTATTGTTGTATGTCAATGCAAAATGCTTTTCATAGTTTCAAATTCATAGGTGAGCCAGACAATAATTTTGCTACACAAAGTAGTGTACAAGTACTGCATAGTATACCTCATGTAGAATAGGCTAGTGTTTAAAATAATTATTTGTAAATATGGACCCTTTTCACAGATCTCAACAGATCAGAAGTCTTCTGATTAGCTTTCAAAAGACTTTATTTTCAATCACCTGAAATACATTTATTTAGTGTTTTCCTATCATCAAAGCATCATAAATATAGTGGGGAAAGAATCAAGAATGTAAGCTGTAATGTTCTTACCTTGTGCTTTTCCAGCTGCCTGTTGAATCACATAAGCCATAGCCTAATATATATAGGGATGCCCTGAGCTGGCTATGACCTGGGGCAGTTCCAAGTAAACTCAAAATCTCACAAATACTGATTTGTATCCACCCACCCCACCCCCCAACATGAAACAATGTTGCATGTCTTGTTCTCTATAGGATGGATAACTGACAAAGAACATTTTTAAAAGGGCTGATAGAAATAACATGTTCATCTTTGACGCGCTAAAGGAGTCATTCCATGCCTCTTTTAACATGTTGACACAGTTCCCTGTCTTCTCAATGCAATGCCAATGTAGTAGTCAAGCTTATGTGAAAATACTACTTATTATATTATACATAAATATGGCATTGGTTTTCATTATTAGTCTGATGATACCCAGCTTTGTATGCCCTTGGAACTTAAACCAGTCTAACCTCAGAATCTTAGTCATGCCTCATGGAAATGAAACAATGTATGTCTACATTTCTGGCACCTGAACCTGGATAAGACAGAGATATTTATTATTGGACCGGCCAGGCATGAACACCTGTTCAAGGATGCCACATTTAACTTTGACAATTGGAATATTACTCAGTGAAGTGTAACTCAGTAAAAACATATCAAAGAAATATACACAACTGAAATTATACTCAAATCACACTAAAGAAAGGGCACTAAACATCAGCAGAAAAGACACAAACAGAGGTATGACAGGCGGGCTAAGGAACTTCCACCTTTGGCTGGGGAGAGGATGCTTGTAAGGAACTTTCGACGGCATGATCAGGGAAAATGAGTCCCCTGATGGCAGACAGCAGACACAGCCTTATGTTGTCCTTGGTCCTTTACGACCTAAGGTGCTGGTTTTTCGTATTAAACCGGAAGGAGGAGGGCCTGATTGAATTATACATCACAATCATTTGCACCCTTGTCCCTACCTAGTGTCCCGGCCTTCCTTGGAGGAAGCCCCATCATGTCCAGAGCAGTCTACTAATATGAATATACCAGATCGGGATAACTATGCCTTGTATCCACACAGGTTACAGCCCCTAGCCATAGAGCCTGCTGTTCCCCTGGGGCCACAGGGTGTAGGAGGTGAGGCGATTGGGCCCGTAGCAGGGGAGGATAGGCAACAGGTACGTCGGCCTAATAGAGAGAACAGGCATCCCCTGCTTGTATGCTACTAGCCTAGACAACAGAAATTTGAACAAAAAAAAATTTGAACTAAGTTCAACATTTTCTAAATTGTCTAAATTTTAGGATATAATTAAAAGTGGAAGAAAAAATAGATTTCACACCTTGAAGAGAGCATTTTGTATACAAAATAACATATGCAATTTCAATATTTAGCCTACCTAGATCAATTATAACATATATTTTATATTTGGGGGGTTCGCATTTAGGGGTGTCTAGCAGACCCTTTCCAGTGGATAGAATGTCTAGCATGGACCATTCTGTGCTCTGTGAGATGTACCAATTCATTTGAAATAGGTTTCATGCGGTACCGCCTTCGTTTGATCAAATACGTTTTTGGGCTCCTCTTTCGGGTCCCTAGCGGGCACACCCAGCAGAAGCACCCCGGCAGACATCCATATCTGCACATGGTAGGTTACACCATGCGTGCTTCTGTGTTCAGATGTTGGTACCTTGTTTGTTTGATCAAAATGCTCTAGGCTGCTGCTCTATTAGGTTTCAGTGGGAATAGTTAGTTAAGGACAACTATGGATAAAAGGGGTGAGGGTCTCATATGGAGAGATGGTAGGGGTGATTGGGAACAGGTGTTGGTCGTTTGTAATTAAAAGCCTGATAAAAGTGTGAGCAGGTAGTAGGAGGGGATACACAGTCACAGACAGGAGAGAACCAGGAACAGAATGACTTGAGTAAAGTTAAGTAAGAAATTAAAGGAGTGATAGGGGAGGATAAGCAGCTGTGTTTGGTGCAGTTTGTCCAGGGTTTAGTCGTATAGGCTAGGCCAGTGATACCCAAAAGGAGGCCCGTGTGCCAGGTCCAGCCCGCAAGAGCAAAATGATTGGCCCGCAAAGCCATTGGCATGCCCGCCATTGGCAAATGTAAAGCACAATAAAAATGTCTTTCTATTTACCAGCGCACTGTTTCTGTCTTCCATCTGTGTCCGAGTTTGACAAACACGCACAAGCACGTGTTCTCTGAGGACCCACCCATAAACTGTAGTAGTTGTATTTTTGTAAATCAAATCAAATCATTATTATTATTATTATTATTATTTTTTTTTGTAAGATGTAAAAAAAGTTGCATGCCAGTGTGGTGGGTCCATGTCGTGTGTCAGTGTAGTGGGTCCGTGTTTAATCCTGGACATTTTGGCCATTGGGCTGGCATGCTTGACATATTTTGGCCCTTTGGGAAAATTAATTGGTGAACCTTGTTATAAGCCATTGTTTACCACATCTGATTGATCTAAATTACATAATGAACGACGACAATCATTTTTTTAAGGATAATTCCAGAAAGTACAAGGTGTGTAGTTTATATATTGCAGATGTTTTGGGAGTGGCAATGAGGTTAGTAATAATAATTAGCCTATAGGCTAATTATCTTCCTTTAAAACGAAGTCAATGTCAGAGAGGCAAAGTTTTGTTGATCTCGCCAAGATGATATAACCGGTAAATGTCTTTGTCGTGACAACGTGACATTAACCAAGGCAAAATAACCCATTGTAACCATTGTAATAAAGCTTTATGATAGTAAAGTAAAGGATTAATGACATATATTTGACAGTGTAATACAATGTAATGACGTCTTAATGACAAGTCAAAACTTTGTTTAATGCTTAGCTTAAAGCTTAGGTAGGTGGTACATGTCAAAGTAACACCTACCTATGGCAGAACCCAAATTCTCCCAGCAGAACGTTGTCCAAAGCATCACACTGCCTCCGCCGACTTGCCTTCATGCACCCTAATGCCATGTGTTCTGCAGGTAAGCGACGCACATGCACTGATTCATCAGACCAGGCCACTTTCTTTTATTGCTCCGTGTTCCAGTTCTGATGCTCACTTGTCTATTGTAGGCGATAATGAGATTATCAGTCTTATTCACTTCACCTGTCAGTGGTCATAATGTTATGGCTGATCGGTGTGTTGTACACTATACAGTATGTAGACCAGGCTGTACTGTATCTAATGCACTTGGAATGTATGTGTGTGTGAGGTTAACATACTGTAGCAGTCAATGCTGACAGGTAGGCAACCGTTAAGCTTTGCGCAATGTTCTAATCGCATAATTATGCAACTTTAGTCTTGTTGTTGTGACACTGAAGGCCCAATGTTGAGGGTCACGGTTCGCTACTGATAGGATGATAAGATGGGGCTGCTACAAAGTTGGCCGCCAATGATTTGATTGACATCTACATACACACCATGCAAAACTAGATTGGTTTGAACCAGACGAAGTCTTGCCTGCATAGCAAGACAACCACATACTGTAGGTTACTTATTGGGAGTTACTAAGTTGCTGTATTTGTGAGCACATAATATTTGTGCTTATTCTGCCTATCCCACATCTATAAGTCCCAAAGCAGTTGTATTATGTATGTGTGCTCATTGTTTATTAATAAGAGATAGAGGGAGTTTGTTTGAAATAATGAGATTGTGAGACTGTTAGCTTGTGCGTGAATGCCAGCATGAATTTGTTTCAAAATTGTTTGATACTGTAGCTCTGGAGACAAATTACCGTGAAGATGGAGGACTTAGCACGACAGGTGTTGATAAGCGATTCAGTGTAGGTGTCACAGACGCGAGGTGATCTCTCTGCAGCAGGCTGAGGATGGGTTCGGTCGGGGGACAGTTCGACAGTGCACCAGGGAGACAGGAACATCAAAAACCCACTGCAAGATCAATAGCAAGGGGTTACCCTTACCGTTGTCAGAGCACATCATTTGTATCAGCAAATATGAAGGCCATGGGCTTGTATACGTTTCATTACATCTATCTTTCAGGAAAACACATTGGTAAACACTGAAGAGCCTTCAGCAAAAAATGTGGTTACAAATATAATGACAAAACAAATGAAATCATCATTCTATTATGTTTTAGTATGGTCAGTAATGAAGAATAATCATTCCTTAATAAATGTAACTGCATTTTAGTAACATTTGGTATTATTTTGTCCTGTTCTGCCACTAAGCTGCCTATAGCCTACATCAACATTTTTTGCCATTTAGAATTTACAAAACAGATTTAGAATGTGTGGGTTATTTTTAACAATGAAATTGGAAGTGAATCTGCCACGATATGATGTTACATTGGTGATGGAGCCATCGCTAGATAAAAATAAGATGTACTGTATTTAATTGGTTCCCATATGGCAGTAATACTGGGTAACTATTCTATAATTACCTTGCATATTGGCACTCTGAACCCTTACTCTGTGCCTGCTGTCATTGTAGATGAATCTGCCTTATTGTATACCACTGTGCTGTATGCAATGGCAATACCTTTTTGTCCCTACTGTATACCCAGAGCTACATACAGTACTGTGCTTATTAACTAACACATCAAACACAGTGAGGAGTGCCACATCTCCAACATCACATTCCCAATCAGAGAAATATCTAGAATTCGTAGCAACACTGAATCCCTGCGGATTCTTCATATATCTAACATTCACATTGAACAGAGAAAATGGCTTTGCTAAATTAACACAATGATCCCAACTTGAACCTGGATATTTTTAATAAATTGCAACAATTGAAAGATTAACATTATGCAGTATGTCAGGGCATTGGCCACTGAAGGTTTGTTCTCTATTATTTACTGAATCAAGTGGTTGACATCTATTTATTTAAACATTGTTTTATTTAATCTCAATAGGGTCATTAAACACAAACTATTTAATTTTGTGCCCTACCTGGCTCATAACGGACACAAATAACTAATATATTAACCAGAGTACCGATATCAGAAAAATATGCAGAAACAAGACTGGAAAATGCAGTATACTAAGGCTAGCGAAACAATTTTGATCTTGTAAACTCCACCTGTATTATTTGCTATGCTTTGCAAATCAGTTTGGGAACTAACTGAACAGGGTTTAAAAATCATTGTCATACTATCATATCTGCTTAGTTGAAGGTGATCCAATGACAAGGTTATAGACAGGAACTTGCAATAATTAGGATTGTTCTAGCAGGCTAACAATGTTTTACAAGATCTGCAGGTCTGGTGACAGTGGTCAAATTACAGCTACAATATTCACCTCCAAGTATCTGATCTCTAACCTTGTTGTTTGCATGGGTTTATATTAGGTACAGTGCATTATCTTGGCTGCTGAAGGTCTGTTGTTAAGTAGCATCTCTATTATTTGCTGAATAAAAAGGTTGACATCTATTTATTTAAACATTGTTTTAATCTCGATAGCTCAAAGGACTCAAGGCTCCTAGAGAGAGAGAGAGAGAGAGATTGAATGTCCTATGCAAAACTGTGGGAATCAAATATCATCTGAAAGTTTTAATTAACCAGCACACTGCAAGCAGCGTTAAAGCCCCAATCCATGATGGCGTTCTACACCACCGAGGAACAAATGTAAGCACCCCTAATGTCCTTATATAATTGTTCTTGTGCAAGGATGTGGAGTCAAGGTGGTGCAAAAACAACTGTGTTTTGAAACAGAAGCAGCAAAAAACTATTGGAATGGGTTTTTACAGTGATTCTCTATAAGTGCAGCTGCCAATTTTGACCAAGCGTCTCGTTTCATTGCCAATTTGCTGAAGTATTGACAAAAAAGACAAATCAATATATGAATCAATATAATTCACACATGTATTATATTGATGGTCATGAACACTAAACTTAAATGCCACATGAATAGGTTACAGATTGTTGTAATATGAGAAGCACATTGATTGACAGGTCTGAATGGAGAGATGTAAAATTAACAGTGTTGGGCAGTAACTAGTTACTCAGTAACGGATTACTGTAATCTTATTACTTTTTTCAGTAACTTGTAGTGTAACAAATTACTATTTCCAAGACGGTAATAATATTACAATTACTAATCAAAGTAATTCTGCATTACTGCATTACAAGTAGGGGTGCACGATATTGACTAAATGTGATATTGCGATATTGATTATGAAAACTGCAATATCGATATTCATTTTGATATTTTTAAACATAAGTAAAAACACAGGTTATGGGAAAATGCACCAATATATATTCAAAACATATCAAAACAACACAATTTCATCTGACAGTCAAATTGTACTGGTACAACAACAGTAATTCCAAGCTACCGAGGAGGCATTCTTTTAGACCACTAATGTTTCCTATTCGATCTCTATTATGTCATTAGCTTCCTCAGTCACATATCTTATATATGTTTTCTGTCTAAATCAAACACAACTAAGCCAAACAGCCAATGGACGCATCTCTCCACTAAAGAAACTGAACATTGCACTTCACGCTACATTTTCGATATTTTATTGCGCAACGTGATATTGCGTTAACGATACTGAGTTGATATATTGTGCATATCTAGTTACCCCCCGACAGACTTCCATCTTATGAAGACATACGTAGGTCTTGGGCCAATGTTTCTGAGTCAAAGCTACGCCATAGTGGATACACCTTCAGTATGCGCAATTGCGTGGCAGGTTATCTACTGTGTAAACGGTATGATCTTCTGCCAGGGGCTTTTTGGAAAGGTTATGGGAGACAAATATCTTTTGAGAAAAGTATGCTTATTTTACTGTAAAATATATTTTTCGGAATGGGCGAGGCAGGGTAGTGATTGTGAAAGTAATATAGTAATGTAATGAGTAATTTAACTGATAACTTTTAAAACCCAGTAATAAATAAAGTAATATTATTTATTTTTGAAGGAGTAATAAGTAAACAATAACATATTACAATTACTAAGTAACTTGACCAAAACTGAAAATTAAGTTGTAGCCTGCAGCATACAGTACATATATTGTGTTCTTGTTATTTGCCTTAGAATCTTTTGGTTCTGTATTGGAAGTATAACAATGGGATGTGTACATATACTTATGTAACCAGATCATTAAACATCAGCAGGCATCTTGTGTCCCAATGCTGCTAACCACCATATTTCATACTGCATATGTCTGTCTCTAATGAGTGCAAGGATTAAATATTTCACAATGTTAGTCAATGTTAACCTTTCTCATCTACTTCAATTGCTGCACAAAACTAGCCTGGTTTACCCGGACCTAAAATTCACTTTGTGAATGTCTAGCAATGCTCCCTTGAGAAGTGTTCAAAGTTGCTGCCTAGACCTCTGGTTACATTTTTAAATATTGGACAGTAGTGATGCGTGGGCCCATTATTAGAGCCAACCCGCACCGCCCGACCCGCAAAAATATATGTTCATCAACCACCCGAACACAACCCTATCCGCAAACCGCAAAATTGAGCCTGTGTAGCAATGGCGATATAGATATATCGTTTTCTAATTTAATTCAAAGGGACACATCACTGGCTCAGATAATTGCAGAGCCACCAAAGTCTTATATGCCTAATGTCTATGGAGCCACGGCAGACTACAGCAAAGTGAGTCAGCAGTAGCCTTGCTAAACTAGGCTTATGTCATTGTTTTGTTTATCTGTTAACAATAGGCTAGCATAATACATATAGCCTTGCACGTCTGCTACAAAATAAACAAGGTTTACGCAGGCCTAACCAACTTTATAGTTTGGTATGGCTAATGCAGATTAGTATATTGACAGCCAGGGCATGAGAGGATCTGCACCGCTGCTTCAGTGCATCGTCTGTGCCATAGCGTGTGTGTGTCTGCGTGTGTGTGTGCGCGTGTGCGTGCGTGTGTGTGTGCCTGAGAGAGAATTTCCACTCACACGCAATGATTCAGTAGATATTTATTAATTGGTCGGAACGCTGCTTTGCCTCCTCATCAGAGGAGACTACACGATATAGGCCTAACGTTATCGTTAGCCTAACGTTATCGTTAGCGGAGATTAGACAATTTGTGTTTGCTGTAGTGACAGGCTAGATCAGAGACAAACAAAGTTGCCTGAATGCTGCCTGTAATGTAACATTTTCCACAAGATTAACTTTGCATTGGCTCTGCATTTTGTATTGGGAAACAGAATCTATCTTCCCCAATGCCTGTAGCCTCTCATGATACCGCTTACAAACCTATCTTAAAACCCCTTAAATGCAGTGAAAGATCACACTTTCTAATGCCACTCTGTAGAGTTATTGTATACTGTAAGGTCAAGAAGCATTGAACTGTCATAGCCTTGACTGCTGGTCACAGAAAATGTAGCAAAAGGAAAATGTATTTAGATTCATTAGATTAATTAATCACAAGGCCTGTAAATAATTCTTTAAATTGCCTGACAGCCATATATATACTATATAGTATAGTGTGTGCGCTACAAAAAAAAAAAAAAAAATAATAATATATATATATATA
>JAODUK010003094.1:0-11659 GCA_027564635.1 Typhlichthys eigenmanni
TCTCTCTCTCTCTCTCTCTCTTTCTCTCTCTCTCTCTCTCTCTCTCTCTCTCTCTCTCTCTCTCTCTCACACACACACACACCCAGTCACGAGAAGGCGTCTGCAGTGTCTTTCTCTCCATCAGGCCAATGTCACGTTCAGAAATCAATCGGCGGGGTTAAGCTCACACCTGCTAACGAGCTCTCCTCTCCTCCCGCGAAGACACCGGCGAGACACTGGCGGACCGCAGCGGAGCGAGATCAGGAACGTGAAGCGGGTGAACCGGGGAGGGCTGAGATTGAGAGACCAAACCGAGGCCATACTGATGCCTACAAATATATAGCTCACTCATGCGCAGACAGACGATAAGAAGGCTGGAGACAGATGGCGAGGAGGAAAGCGAGGAATTCCAACATTTGTCACGGCGCTGAGACCTCCTCTCACAGTTCACAGGTGTGTGTGTGCGTGTGGTTCGCCCCTTGTTACCTATGCACTCAGGCCCTCATCGTGAAAGGTGTTCAGAGGAGCTGGGGCAGCGATAGAGCCCAAAGTAATTTTTCAACTGAGACAAATGCCTACCTGACTAAACCGCCATACAAGATAATCAAAGAACAATTCCCTGGGATTTGAAGTACAAGCCATGTTATTTTGAATATCACCCCCCCCCCTCTCTCTCCCAAGAAAGTTTGGGAGAAGTGTGTCTAGTTCCTGGGGTTTATTTCCTTGTAATTCGTTTTATTGTTGTTGTTGTGCACCTCAGCCCAGCTGTTCTCGTCGAGACTGGCAATTAATGTAATTTATTCTTTTGTGAGTTTAATGGCCTTAGGTGAGACCGAGACACAACAACAGCAGAATGAAGAATGCTGGCTGCCTGACAAAGAGCTTTCTGCCGGTTGGGGTTGGAGTTGAGGCCTATTGTGGGGTAATTTTTGACAAATACCGAAAGCTGGGAGCTTTCGTCGCACAGTTGGAAGGGAATTCAAAACAGGCTCAGGCCTTGTTCTTTAACTAAAAAAAGGATTGAGGTGAGGGGTGCTTGGTGGCTTTGCGAGTGTGACTTTAGTGTTCAGGAAGCAAGGAAAAGGCTTCCTGTTTGTCTTATTTGTATTTACAAGTTGTCTATACTACACAATTGTGATTTGGTTAAGTGGGAATCTTTTATTAAATATATATATATATAACTTTGTTCTAGGTAAGGGGTAATTTCATAAACTATTATTATTATTATTATTATTATTATTTATAATTTTATGTAATAACTAAAATTCTATCTTGAAAATAACTTGTATTTCTACCTCACTATAATCTAAGAAATGGTTAAGTTACACACAAAGGTCACTACTAAAGGCACTCACTCAACCAACACTATTACCATTTAAATGATCAAGTCCCACTTCTGACACAGTGCACCGAAATAAATTAAGGATGGAGTTGACATCTTCAAAGTTTAGGGGGTAATTTCCTTGATACCGACATCAGAGGAGTCTATTAGGCCCGTTTTAAAGCCATTCATCTGTTTGGATGACTCACTTCCTTTTCTGAGCCATCTTCGCTCACCCCACTTGCCAATCAGGCATACGTTCCACTTTAGTAATCTGGTAGCACTCGTTTCCCCAATGTTTATACAGAAGATAACCCATTGCCATGCAATGCTCCGGATCTTCTAATCAGGTTTGCTAAATAGCTTGTGCCGTGATTATGAAAAACCCTCTAAAACAAGAAGAAATCTCCGTTGATGGGGGGGAAAAAAACAACAGCACACACTTACACACACACAACAAAGTTTTTATCTTAATTTTACTTTTAAAAAAATCCTCCAAAGAGGGTTCTCACAGATGAGGTTGTAGACAACCACGCTCTATTGATTAGCTAACAAGTCTGCATTCAGACCACTTCCTCATTGAGGGCAGTGTGCTCCGACACAATGAAACATATTGCTGCCCCCTCCCCACCATCCCTGCCATACGCACGGCCCCATCGCCGGGCCCTCAGCCAGAGGCAGGGTTACGTGGATAGGGATGGGACTAGTGGACCAGCCAGAGTGGAGTACATGCAGACACAGCCCCTATGAAGGTCTGCTAGGGATAGAGAGAGAGAGAGAGAGAGAGAGCTGGAAGGGAACTTTTAATATGAAGTGGGACTATAGCAGAGAGGAGGAGAGGGCTGTGTTTGTAGGAAGGAGAATAAAGGGAAGGCTTGACGGAGAGAAGCAAATGGGACGGGGAAAAGCGGTGGGTCGGCTTGAACGAGCCGAGAGAGAGGTAAACAGGCAAGCGATCGCGGATGAAAGCTTAGAGATACGACGGCTAAGGCATAAAGCATAAGGAACACTGCAGCAAAAGGGCCTCTTACATCATTATGAGAGTCACACGACATATAGTTTCAGGAATATTGGATCCACCCCCCCCTAAAAAAAAAAGGATACAATATATATATATATATATATACATTTCTATTTACCCTGTAGAACCTCTGCCTCCCCTAACCGCACACACCATCCCTCAGAAGTACCCGGTGTCCCTCTGCTTCTTTAAAAATACAGTCCATCTGCTGTGTGTGGCTTGATGGCTTGTGACATGCTCCTGTTTCCATCCAGCGCTGTTTTAACCCCCTGTCCCTCCCGTCTCTATGGACCGTATGCACTGTAGTATTGTCAAGCACAATCTGTCTCTTCTTGTTTTGTTTCTCCTGTTTCATATCTGTACCTGCCGTTTGTCACTGGCTAACTGTGTTTACTGGCACCGCTAAATGTTTGTTTATATATTTTTTCGTAATTTCTAATCAAATTAAAAGCACATTCAACGCCTCGGTGTTGGAGGAAATGAGCGCTACAGTCTGGCAGTGCTTAAATTCTGTCACTTTACCATCCTAAGTGCTGCTATACATCTTGACACCGTGACAGAATGTACAGTATGTGTGTTTGAACAACTCCAGCAGGGAAGGGCGGGGGGGGGGGGAGAGAGAGTGAGTGAGAGAGAGAGAGAGAGGGGGGGGTGGTGTACACCCCTTACTCACTTAACAAGCTTTTGGTCATGAGCTCATCTCCACCTGGCCCTTGACTACCCTTTTTTTGGGAAGGTGGGCGTATTCCGCGGTGTGTATGTGCGTCATATGCACAGCTAACTCACAGGGCCCAGCTCCTCAACTCTCATTTTCGTTGGCCGTAAAACATCCAGCTGTTAAATTTCTTTATGCCTGCTGCTTCCCCAAACCCCCCCAGCCATCGCTCCTCGGGGGCCCCCGGCACGTTTTAAATTGAATGATTGCCTGCAGCCCCCGGATTGTTTAACCTCCGCAGCGACTCTCAGCTATAGGACTGTATTTTTAGTTTTCTGCCCCCACCTGTCCTCTCTCTCTCTCTCTCTCTCTAACACACACACACACACACACACACACACACACTCCCTCTCTCGCTATCTTCACCTGAGTTAGTGTGCTAAAAAAAAATGAACCATGACCGCTTGGCTTTACCTTACTGTGTGTGTGTGTGTTTGTGTCTGTGCGTGTGTGTGCACGTGTGTAGGTGCATTACGGTGGGAGACAAAGTGCATTGCAAACCCACAGGCATGTATGTGTGAGGCAGAGAGAGAGAGAGAGAGAGAGAGAGAGAAATACCCGAGCGATTTCAGGGTTAGTGGGGTCCCGTTACTTTTTACGACCCCCCCCCCCCCCACACACACACACACACACACACTAAAAAAGAAGAGGAAAAGAGAACGCACATCCTTCCTGTCGTGATTGAGTTCTCCTCCCTGCCCTCCCTCCTCTGTTCTTCATCTCGTTCTCCGCCAGGACTTTCCTTTCACTTCTTAAATGGCCACAATGGACGCTTTACCTGAGGCTATATGAAAGCAGCAAATGACCTCATATTATAGCACCTGTGAGGTTATGATCGTAGCTGTTGTAAGCGCTGCGCTTTTGGTTTTTACGTTGGTGGATTAAGGGGGGGGGGGGGGTCTTATCGGCAAGGCCAGATATGTAATAAAGAGTTAGTAGACGTAATTACACTGTCATAGCAACGGCAAGGACAACCGTAGACGTTTTGATAGTCCCGGATGTAACGTAAATATGACATGGACCTTCCCTGTAGCACCCCCGGAGGCACAGTATTTCATTTGGTGTCTTGTGCCGTAAGCCCCCATAACACACACCCACACACACACACACACACACACACACACTCTCTACATGCGCTATCGCTGCTTGACATTGCGTGTCATGTCAGCACCTGCTCATTAAGTATGATTAGCCTTAAATCTGCACCCGTCATGTGATGACGATGGGTTACAATGTGTTCTGTTCTGTGTGTTCTGTGCTTGACTGTGGGTTCAGTGGAGAGGTTATTGAATATTCGGTTAACTATTCAGGGGTGCCAGCGGTTGAATGCTACAATCTCTAGGTATCCGTGCACTTTGCATTGTGGGAGGAGGTATGCAAGAAGCAGCTTAAAACTGGAGTGTATAATTTCGTAATTTCGGAAGAGATTTGAGGTACACATTCACTGGTTTTAAATGTTTAGACAAACGCTGATTGCGTTGTTATCTTTTAATGCCGAGATCAATAACGTCATTGTGTTGCATCTAATAGGCAATCCTGATGCATTTTTTCTCAATAACCGTTAAATGTTAACCCCATGCCAATTATTGTAATATCAAAATATGGACGCTTGTCCCTAATGTGAGCTAACAGCACTTTCCGCTCGTACGGGGGGTTATGGCTTGGGCCACACTTGTGATTCAACACACGCACCCCGAGTGGCTTAGGGGAGGCCCTTGCGCTGATGAAAAAGTAATGTAGTGTGTCTGCGAGGCACTATTTGCCCACCCCCAGCAACAACCCCGTGCGCTTCTACAACTCTCTCGCCTCGCAAAACTCCAAAGGACCATCTCCGCTTGCTCTCGTCCCAACCTGGGAGATCTTCGGGTGAAAACACAGCCTCCCAAGACAGTTAATCCTCTTCTCCCATTTTCTCTGTTTCTTTTCATCGCGACAGTTTTCTTGCATGTCTGTTTTCCATTTGTACAGATTACAGCAATGCATCGGTAAAATAAAAAAAAACACATAACTAAATAAAAAATAAAACAATGTTTTGGTTCCTTTGTAATTTCATTGTGTAAACTACTGTATCCCAGGAACCAGTGAATGTTTGCATTCAAATGTGAATTGCATTACTGAATGATTGTTTGCTTCTCTCACAAGACACAGCAGCAGTAAATCACCATGAATTGCTTGGGCAAAAATAGTCTATTAATATACCAGTGTACAGTAGCAACTGGACATGGTTATGTCTACCACAATGCAGTCGTAAGACTTCTAGAATGTTGACCTACCTATACATCTTATATTGGCCTCGTGAGTCTCTCTCTATGTCCCGATGACTGTAATTTGTGTACTCAAAAGGCCCCGTTTATGGAATTAACTTTTGATATTTAATAACTAAAGTGAATAAAATGACAGAATCCAAACTCTTTTTTATTGTATGTTGATAAGACACACCCTCTCTCTCTCTCCCTTTCTCTCTCTCTCTCGATTATTTGCAATAAATTGGTTATAAAATTCCAAATGATCTGGCACCCACCGATAAAGACACAAATGAGCACACGCTCCATATAACAGTAGAGAAAGCGTAGCTACAGGAACACTGCAAGTGTCTTTGTCACAAGGAGACCTCTGACAAAGCCTCCTTGTGATTGATGTTTGGGGAGTGAGGAGGGCTGGTGTTTGTGTGTGTTTGGTCTGATGGCTCAGAACACCGGTGGGCCAGTTGAAGGCAGAGCGGAGGAGAAGTGGCTGGGGACTCGTCCTGCAGCAAGTTAAATCTATCTTCCTCACTGCATCTTCAACCGGGCCCCTCTGTCCTTGGACTCGGGGTGCTGAGTCGGCAGGGTTTGTCTTTGTATCCCCCCCCCCACCACTCACATAAAAAGGAAAGTACCAAGACTGCAAACTTATTGCTAAAGACTACCCAAGGACTAGTTATTCAATACAAACTTTTGTTTCATATTGTGAGGGACCAGGGGACAGTGGAAACATCTAAATCTAATTTGCTACCTAACATTCTCCACTATTTACAAACTCCAGTTTATCAGTTTATCACAGTTGTTGAATAAGTAACGGACCATTTTTCTTTATACTTTTGGTGGATACACTATCATATTTGCTGCAGAAAATACCTTTAGGCCGTAAATAAAACATTCCGTTTAATGTTGGCATGCCTTTAATAAGTCTGTACAGTATATCGTTCCTGTTAACATTGGCATCAGTGGGTGTAGTTCCCCGGGAACTGTTCCAAAAACCCCTTTTTTCCATCCACTTCCTCAAGCCACTGGCCACTTTCCTTAAGCACACAGCCCTGTGCAGCCATGGTGAATTCATACGCTGTGCCGTGTGTATTCAGTGTACCTCTGTCTCCATGGGAAGCAGAGGAGTCCATGTGGGCACGTACAGCACAGTGCATTAGCATGAGGCCATGCACACACGTGTGGCGTAGCCAGCCAAAAGAGACATAATTGCTATTGACAGAATCACCAAACACATTAAACCCCCAAACGTTAATTAGAAAATCAAATGCAAAAAAGTCAGGGATGGCAGATCCATCGTCCTTCTCATTGGAGCTCTGTGGTAATTCAATTTCCTGACGGTTAATTTGTCGTTCTACGGTGGACTTGGAGGCCAATGCCTTCTCATTATGGTGGCCCAGTTTAAAATGCGTGTTTTCATACGTGCGTGTTACCGCAGGGCAAATGTTTTGTTGCAGCTGTGTCCTTTGATGACCAATCAAATTAGTTTGTCGAGCCACTATAAACGATGGGCGGTTGATTGATTGGTTGTTTGTCCTCTTAATTGATTGATTTTGTTGAATAATTTAAAATAAATCGACATCATTACAGCAAACAAATACAAATTAGAAATTATGATTGGAGGATATTAATACTGTTCTATAAGCAATGTATCACTTAAAGGTATAGTCAGCTATTGCAAACTAAATGTAAGCTAATACCCTTTTTGTCAAATTCAACAAATATCTCCTCGCATTTCGCTATCTTATCGCTTTCTCTGCGTGTTGACAGCCCTAGCTGCGTAACTAGTAACATAAACAAAGTGGCGAACACTGGTCTTGTCAACAAAGCCGTAGCACTACGCTTTTCTTCACAATGCATTTCAATGTGTGATGCGCCTACGGAAGACCGCGGAGCGATACTGTTTTAATTTGAGCTGGAAGCGCGCACACACACAGGCACACACACACACACACATTCAGTATAATTTATTAATGCTTCCTCTCCTCTTTTCCATGACCCTTTTCGTCGTTGAACTGGACAACAGAACTTCTCTGGTATTTCAGGAAGTGCACTTATTATTTCTTATTGTCTTTAAAAAATGTAACAAAAGCACTGTGTTCATAGTAAGTATATACAGTACGTTATATACCTGTGAGAATCCGATGCAGTGAATACTGTGAGGCTATAATAGCTAAAACAAAAGTCAATTTAGCCTTAGATTCCAATGTAAATTTCATAGGCTGCTTGAAATATGATCTGTCATGTGAGTTGGGGAAAAAAATGTATAGTAAAAACCAAACTAGATGAGTTCTTATATTGAACATGCTTTTCCACATTAAGGTCTTAGAATATAATACATCATATACATGGAAAATGGTTTTCAACAAACAAAACAAATGACGCTAGGTACACCAGCACTGTATTCTCTGTCGCAGATTTTTATCGGCATTGGTGTTGCGTGCTTGTGAGATTTTCTCCCATTGCGGTGCAGGCGTGCAGAAAACTTGCACGGTTTATAATCACTACAAGAAGTGCAATTTTCCATCATCGATGAAATGGCTTTTTGCTTGACCCCCACACGCCCTTTGAGTTGTCTGTGGAAGATGGGGTGAATCGGAGGGGGGAGTACGGGTTTATTTTAGTTGTTTGCTCCAGGAGTAAGAATTTGATTAAGCATAATGTGTGCACCGAGGGGCGCGTGTGTGTGTGTGTGTGTGTGTGTATGTCTTGACACATGTTTGCGTGCGATTCAGGGTGCTTCCAGTCATGTTCTCAAACAGGTACGCCCTCCCCCCCCCCCATACTCCATTCAAGTTGACAGCCCCTCTCACTCACTGCTGGCCCACAAATAGTTCAGGACGTCTGCTCACCCAACAACCAGCAGGTCTTGATCTCCCCCCCCCCCATCGCTGTGTGTTCAGATGAATGGCAGCCAGGGCAGGATGTTGTTTGATCCTTAGCGCGCACGCACACACACACAGTGTAGCGTGCCATGGCTGTCGGCACACATCTCCTGTCAATAAGGTTAAGATCTCCTGGTTATCCAAGCCAGAGCCCCCCCTCCCTCCACTCCCATTCCCCGTGCACCTAAGTAGAAATAAGACCACCTGGTGTCATGGTGGAACCCACCCCACCCCCCACCCCGCTACACACAAACACAGTCTGTTTTGTGTAGATGAAGCTTCACTGCAGTAGAGAGTATTGGCCTGTGTTGATCGGCCATTGCAATAGCCTGTTTCAAGATACCGTCTTCCCTCTGTGATATTTTCTGAACCAAATTTTTTTTTTTCTTGTCACGTTTGTTTAAACGAAACCAACAAATGTTGTCACCATTTTGACAGATACAGGGCGGTCTGGCCGTGCGGTTCAGACCTAGGGAGGGACTAGTCCAGCCCGAGTGACCAAATGGACAGCATGTAGAACACAGTTATTACTCTGGGCAAATCCCCCTCCCCACCCCCCACCTCCCATATTAAAGTCTGCTGTGATTGATTCAGGCCTGTGTAAAAATCCTATTGGCTCTCGCCAATGATAAAGTGATCGTATTTCTCGTTTGAAGACTCCCCAGACATGCGCCCTTTTCCAGGGAAAAGGTGAAAAAGAATCCCTCAATCTCCCCCCCCCCCCACCCCTTCGGTCGGTCCTCATCCCTCCCTCCTTTTCCTCGCTCGCCCCTTTTTTTTTTTTACATGTCCAATCATGTATCTATCCGCCGCCAAATTCATTTCAATTAGCGTGCGAGGCGCCTCGCTCCTTCTGGCTATCGATCGCCACCCCTCTGGGGCACCTCCGGTGCATTTTTTCGAGACCACCACCGCCGCTATCTGTGGTGCGTGCACAGACACACACGTGGCTGTTTTTGTTGACTCACTTTGGCCCTGATGCACGCCACAGCGGGCACCTTCGCCATGCAGCGCCATCAACAATAAATATGAGCAGCAGCAAACAATTAGCTCCTTAACGAGGGATTAATTGTGTCAAGATGGAGTGAGGTCGGCACAGAGGTCGGTCAACACCGTCCATTCTTAATGTGTTTATTTCCATTAGTTAGGGACATTAGTCTTTCCCTTAGTAGCGCCCCCTGTCCATTGATTTACCTCTTTGTTTGTTTGGTTTTCTTTCTTTTTTCTTTTTTCTTGGCAGTATGTCGCCGTGTATGTGTGCTTGAAATGATATTATGAATGCCTAAGCGAAGGGCTGGATATTGACTCCTGCCAGATCAATATTATAAATGTCTTTTAACGGTCGTGGTTAAACTCATTTGTCATTTAACGCCGGGAGGGGGGGGGTATTCTCTAGCAACTAATGTTTCAATCCCACGGCTAACATAGCTTCCCTCGCAGGATTGCTAAGCGAAATTAGCGTGTTTCAGGAGGCATAACTTCAGGCAAAGCTCTGCCATGTTCGCTGGTGTCAAGCCATTGGGCGGGCTATGGAAATGCTGGTTATTTTGTTTGTGGGGGTGGCGCACTTTAGCTGCCAGTGTGTTCCAGCACTTGTCCCCTCCGGCTAAAACAAGCTATCCGACTTTAATTTGTGTATGTGTACATGGTGGATTTGAAAGCTTGCTATGACAAGGGTGGCTGAGCAGGTCGCCAGCTGAAGCATTTTCCAGTAGTGTTGTTTGACAGCCTGTTGTTTGTGTTCAACAGAGCGGCTAAGATGTCAACCTTCTGAGCCTGTACCATAATGCATGTTGGGTAGGCTAATTCTAAGCCATTTTGTTGTCTGAACTACAGCAGCAGAAGCACTTGAAATTATGCCAGAACACGTTAGGATTTTTAAATTAACCTATTTGACCTATTTTTATATACAAGTACGCTATTTATAAGATTGTATCGTATACTCTAAAATACCGGCTGCATGCAAATCTGCAGTACAATGTTTTGGGGTCTGTGTTGGTCGGCCATTAGGGTACATTTTGTTTTAGCGAACCTTCATTAAGCTACATTCAGAACCCTGTTTGACAAAGGTGTGTAGCCTATTGTTAGGTTTATGTTTATTGGATAAGTACATTATCTGGCCCACATGGATAATAGCTGATTCATTGCTTGCTTGCAGCTATAGTATTTATTTTTTAAAGTTGTGTTATTATGGGAATTATAGTACATCTTTATAGTAAGGACAATGCAAGCAGAGGAACATCCGCACAAAGGTAACATGTGCTCTAACATCACCACGGCGATGTGCCCAACATAGCGATTAATTCTCTAATGTTGTAGAGGTCAGTGACCTCCACACTGTGCTTGAAACTTAACCATAAAATCCATTCACATCTGTGTCTGTGTGTGTGGGCGCGTGGCCAGATTAAACTGGTGAACTTTGTGTTTGATCGACTGTCTGGAATATATGTGCTCTACCTTGTTTGCCTTTTTAGGTAGCTAATATTGGCACAGTGTGTGCGTGTGTGTGTGTCTATACAAGCCTATAACTGCGTAGGCAGGCCCACCTCGTTGTCGTAATGAGAAACATGTCCCAAATACATCTCAATCAAGACGTGTGCATACAGTACAAGCACATTGCTCGTATATGAAATGTGCACAAAATGATCTGTCTTCTTCGTCCTCCCCTGTACCATCTTCTTCTTCTCCCTCCTCCTTCTGGCACTCTCCCCCCTCCCCCTTCTTCCCTCAAGCTGTAGTCAGCTATTTATAGTGCGCAGCGGGGAAGAAAAAGAGGGAGAGCCCATCAAAGCAGGCTCCATATATCAAAGCCCCGGCCAATTGCCTCCTCTGTTCCCTGTGTGAGTCCTCCCGCGTTGTTCTAGGAAAAAAATAAAAGAAGTAGAAAAACAAAACAAAAAACAAAGTGGGAAGCCAGGGAATGCCCCAGTAGGAATCCTGCTCCTGGCACCCACCAGAGAAAGCGATGGGGGAAGGGGAGGGGGGCTTGTGGGAATAGGGAAGGAAAGGACAAAGGAGTGAGTGTTTATGTAATGTGTGCCGTCTCATGTATATCTCAGGCCTATGGGTTTGATGTGTTTGTGCGACATGACGCTCGTTGTCGCCGTGGCAGCTAATGAAATTACAATGAGCCTCCATTCCCCACCAACCACCAGGACTACTTCGAGTGTAAAGAGCTGGTTTGATGTTCCACGACAAGTTCAACAATAGGCCGAGCCCTCCTCTCCAGCACCTTGGAGTAGACATTACCAGGGAGGCTGAGTAGTGTGATACCCCTGTAGTTGGTACACACTATCTAGTCCCCCTTTTTGAAGAGGGGAACCACCACCCTAGTCTGCCACTCCTTTGGCACTGACCCCGACTTCCACGCGATGTTGAAGCGGCGTGCCATCCAAGACATAGAAGACAGATCTCATCGATCCCCGGGGCTTTGCCACTGTGGAGTTGTTTGACTACCTCAGTGACCTCCCCCAGGGAAATTGATGATGATCCCCC
>JAODUK010003096.1:0-5000 GCA_027564635.1 Typhlichthys eigenmanni
TACAGTGTTAAGGAGCAGGTTACAGCCTTACAGTCAGTACAGGTACAGTGTTAAGGAGCAGGTAGGGTTACAGCCTTGCTGTAAGGCTCAAAGCTTTAATCAAGTGAACCCTCCCCCCCTTCCCTTCCCTGACACTGTTCCAATACATTAAGCTGTTTACATCATCTCCGCTCCACGAGTTGAAGTACAATATTATCCTTAACACTGCTCTGATGGCATAAGACACACACACACACACGCACACACAGGCATGCACGCACACACAAACACACACACAAACCATCTTGCCAAACTGCATTCATAAAACAGCAGGCTACACGCTTTGTAATCATCTGAGTGAGGCTACAACACTTCCAGATCAAAACAGACTTCAGGAATTACAGACCACTTGCTTGGCCACTAAAAATATCCTCCCTGGAGGGTGTGGGGAGTCTTTGATGCCACGTGTGAGCTAGAAACGTCTCATATAGTTGACTTAAATTAACTAAATGACAGGTTGTGGTGGAGAATGTTATATATCTATTAAGGATAAAATAAAACAGTCCTGAGTACTAAAAATAAATAAAAAACATTTTATTGGTCAAACAAACTGTTTGCTGGTTCATTTGTGGAAGGTGTAAATGTAAACTTAAACTATTTAATGGAACGGCCTTGCAGTGCTATTTCCTGTGCTGAGGGTTTCATCCAGTCAAGTATTTCCTGTCTGCTGGCTAATGTGTTGTCTTCAATACATGCCTTCAAACTACTGTATCTAATTTCATTTTTGAAATATATTGTCACTAAAATAAAGAGAAGTGGCGCCCCCTTGTGGCAAATATACAAATTGTATAGTCCATGGCAGTTATATTGTCATATGTTACAGCACAACAGCAGACCGCATGGATTAAATGACACTGACAAAAGACAACGAGTGATGCCTTCATGTGCTTGTCAGAGGTTCTTACTTCCCAAATACGTTGTGTTCATGTGCTTTGGTGTCAGAGCTTAATGAAACGAAAGCAACGTCAGAAGTTATGAAGTTTGCTCAGATCTGTTCTCGGTACCTGAAACTAACTTCGCTGTAAACAAGCTTTAATTGAGTCACACAAAGCTATATTAAATCTTAGCTATATTATATATGTGCAAAGCAGATTAGCATTAACTCTACCACTTTATACGCGTGCTGTACTCCGTGTCGCAAGTATTTACATCATGGGTAAACAATTATTTCCTAGTTCATTGACATGTAGAAAGGTTGAAGGTCACCAACTCGGGAACTCTACTATAAACATTATTTCCATATTTACCATAATTAACTAAACGTGAAGGCAGCATAAGTCATTTAGCCTGCGAAACATATTATTCAAAGTATAATGCTAAATCTTGTTTGCCTTTCATCGCCTATTGCATCCTAACCGTCCTGGAGGGTGGGCTGCTCCCTCTGTGGTCCCTTACCAAGGTTTCTTCATGAGGGTTTTAATGGAAGTTTTTCCTTGCCCAGGAGGAGGAGCAGGTTAAGGGGGTGTTGTTTGTTTCCATGTGACATGTGGGCTGTACAGCCCTTTGAGACTACGTGATTAAGGGCTATATAAATACACTTGACTTGACTTGACTTTAGCAGACGCTCCTTATGATTATAAGGATAAGTTATAAATTGAGGGCTAACCACCTTGCATGCTAGAGGTTGAGGGCTAACCACCTTGCATGCTAAAGGTTGAGGGCTAAACACCTTGCATGCTAGAGGTTGGGGGCTAAACACCTTGCATGCTAGAGGTTGGGGATAACCACCTTGCATGCTAGAGGTTGGGGGCTAACCACCTTGCATGCTAGAGGTTTGGTAAGACATCTTGGCTCTGAATTAATGGTGTGAAATAACAGAACCAATCTGTCTGTGTGTCATAATGACCAGCAGTCAGCTGATTTATGCCTGCTGCAATCAGCTGATCCGGAGCTGATGATCAGGTCAGTTAGTCATGAGGGCCTACTGGTTGTTGCACTGCATGGATCGTGCAGTATGGACGTGTAGTATGGACAAAAACGCGAGGGCAAGGTGTAAAAAAGGGACTCCAGGCGGGAGAAAAAATCGCCGGGTCCGCCTCGGCTCAGCGAGCAGCTTGGGTCCTGCTTGTATGCAGTGTGCAAAGACTCATTGATTAATATGTCGTTTCAACTCCACCATTAGCATTAGCCAGCTTGTCGTATAGTAGACAAGCTGGCCAGCCCATTAGCTAATCAGGCACATTCGTCTCTCGTCCAGACGCTGGCCGGCTAGATAGCTGATCACATTAGCCTCTCATCCAGTCAGATGCTAGCCGGCTAGTTAGCTGATCACATTAGCCTCTCATCCAGTCAGATGCTAGCCAGCTAGTTAGCTGATCTCATTAGCCTCTCATCCAGTCAGATGCTAGCTGGCTAGCTTTCCTGGTTCTGACCTTGTGAAAGCTGCCGTAGAACAGCTTGTGGACGTCTGGGCCTTCGAAGGTGACCGTCTGGAACTCTCCCTTGTAGTCGTTGTTGAAGAAGGTCAGGGTCTTTCCCCCGTCTCCAGGGCGACATCACATGGTACATCACATGATACATCACATGGTACATCACATGGTACACACACACACACAAACACACACACACTCTCTCTCTTACTGTCCATGATGAGGCCCACCAGGGGTTCCTTGTCCTGGGACAGGACCTCCCAGAGGGCGAAGGGCTCCTGGGGGGTGTTGGGCAGCAGCCTAAACAGCAGGCTGATGGTGTAGTCAGAGGGCAGCCCTTCTGGGTGCAGGAACCTGTATATATACAGATACACTATGTTATAGACTATATACACTACATGCACTATATATATATATATATATATATATATATATATACATACAGATACACTATGTTATAGACTATATACACTATATATATATAGCATATAGCTCAGTGATATATATATATATATATATATAGTCTATAACACAGTATATACAGTATATAGTCTATAACAAATATAATAAATGTATATATATATATATATATATATATATATACACTGTGCTATATATTTATTCTGGCGTCCCGGCCGACATACGTCGGATGCCAGCTCAGCCACTAGGGGGCGCTGTGTATCAGCGATACTTCATACCGGCCAGATACCTCACAGTGGAGAAGCAACAGGTGTGATCAATCATCTACTCAAGCTAACCCAGCTAACCCATACAGCAAACAATATCAGTGCATTAAACTACAAACCAGAACATATCTGTGTGTGCACGTGAGCGTGTGTGTGTGTGTGCACCTGGTGGGCTGTGACAACATAGCGTCACTGTGCACGTGGTAACAAGGGAAGGTGTTGAAGGTTCCGGGCACCATAGAAACGCCGGCCACGTTGCTATAGCGACCCTCCACCAGCCCAAACATCTCCATCATGCGGAAACCTGGAAACAGGGTGGGTGTGTCTGCTTTTAGCCACGCCTATTTACTGGTGTGTGTGTGTGTGTGAGTAATGTGTGTGTGTGAGTGTGTGCGTGTGTGTGTGTGTGTGTAATGTGTGTGTGTGTGTGTGTGTCTTACCTGGGGTGGTGCTGCCGCTCATGTGGACCGAGGGACAGGCTGAGAACCAAAGATTCACCATCAACACCATAGCAACACACAGTACACATTATATACCGTATTTCTTCAAATAGTGGCCGAGGCCTTTATTTACCTCAACTGCAAGTATTAGCAGGCTTACAATTGAGGCAGGCTTTTAATTGAGACAGGCTTTTATTTGAGGCAGACCTTAATTTTACACTTCCTGTAATCATATACATTTTAAATTGTTTAAAAGGTCCTATAGAGTTTCGGAATCACTTATAGCCTATGTATCATACTGAATATGCATGTAATATGCATATCCAGTCAGATGGAATTAAAGCAAAGCAAAGTGTATCACAATGAATGAATCAAATGCCACCAGGATGTCATACATATAAACAGTTTACCTTGATACATTCATCCTCAGTGTTCCCTGCATAGTGAACACTCATAAAATGATTTACTGGTTTGACATGCTGTGTTTGACCGTGCTGCTCTAGCCTGCTCTCTACATGAGGCAGTAGTACAGGTACACTAATTCTACCACTGTTTCGTATCAGCCATTTGAGACCCGGCTGTATTTGAATCCCGGTGTTTATTTGAGGAAATACGGTACACAGAAACACAGCATGCTGTGTTACTAACAGTCCTCTAGGTGGCAGTACTCATTGTGTAACTCTCTCCTCTGGTGTGTTCTGCCACACCCAGCTCATGTCCCAGAGAAGATGCGGTGCGTTGTCATCACCCCATTCCCCAGTCTGCTCTGACCTGCCTGTCACACCCCCCCCCCATTTTTCCCCCGCCCCGCCCCCCCCCCCCCCCCCCCCCCCGTCAGAGCAGGAAGGCTCACTGGCTGTGGCGGCTTCGCAGACAAAGGTCACCAGCTTCTCTTCGATCTTCTTGAAGGCGTCCAGGTCGTCCACAAAGAAAACGTGGCGTTCGCTGGGCGAGCTTGCGATGCTTACCAGCTCGCCATAGTCGGCGTCGGCGAAGCCAATAGCAAACACTATGTAGCCTGGGGGGGCGAGATAATAACAAAGGGAGAGAGAGAGAGAGAGAGAGAGAGAGAGAGAGAGAGAGAGAGAGAAAGCACAACATCATAACATGAGCAGGCTGTTTGAGGCTATACTTTTGGTGTACCTCCACCCCAGCTCTGAGCCTGACTCCTCCTTTAAAGTGTAACTGCACCCAGGAGCTGAGTGAGGGGAGGGGCTGAGAGGGGTACCCCTGTTAACATTTGAATTTGATGACGTATGAGCGCACTAAGTGTACAGATGTAAGCCATCGAGGTCCTGGGGTGATTTGTAATGGATATGACGTGTAGATCAGCTTTTATAAAAAAGGGAATATTGTCAATATTAACACCAGCGTTGATGTGTCTCATCACAGATCAATAATACTACTTCTGTAGTTTACAGCTCAAAAAACACATTTTAGAGTGCAGTTACACTTTAAGCATAACA
>JAODUK010003096.1:10000-11657 GCA_027564635.1 Typhlichthys eigenmanni
AAATGCTCACATAGCTCTATTGTCTATTCCCATTCCAGTGATAGATAGCTGGCTGTTTGGTGGCCACACTAACAAATGATTGAGGGACCTTAGAGCGGTATTTGGACAGGGGAACACTAGGACTACAGCTGCTTTGCTCTCTGCTGGATGCTTGAGTCTGAGGCCGGTGATTGAGGTCCTGCAATCAAACTGTCAGCTGTACATCCTCCACACCCACACGTGATTGGCCGTTGTCGTCCTGTGCAATCTTGTTCTATTTATCACCGCCGTGGGCCTGCCACAAGCAGCCGTGCTTTTCTATTTGGACACATGAATACTAACCCTCTACAAACTACGTGGACTACTAGAAGCATGCATGTTTCAAGGGTTCATCACTCCAAAAACAGTCCCTAGGACCCCTGGGACCCCACGGAGTGATGAATGAAATGCGTCTATATAAGGAGAACATGCTCTGGTGTGTGTGTGATAATCTAAAGAGGAATCTTCATGTGTGTACATGTGTGTACTGTATATAAGATACACAATCTATAAAATATGTACACTTTATATCTGCAGCACCACTGTGACACACACACACACACAGGGACACGCACACGCACAAACACACACACACACACACACACGCACACACACACACAGACACACACAGACACACACACACACACACACACACAGACTCACTCAGCAGGGACTCGATGAGGACCCTGTAGGAGCTGGCGTGGCGATGGGGCTGCCACTGGGCACACATGCTGGTGGTCCTCACCTGGTAGGGGCTGAGGTTGCTGACACCCAGGTACACTGTGGAGGGAGGGGGGGGCATTAATGTGTGGGGTCAGGGTCAGGTCAGGTCAGGTCAGGTCAGGTTCTTACGTGTCTTGGCCCTGCCGGTCAGAGCCTCACTGGAGCCCGTGGTGTAGGAGGCGATGACCTTCACCCCGTACTGGGTGCCGCTCAGCAGGTTGACGATCAGCATGGTGCTGACGTCCTCGCCCACGAACGTCTCCAGGGCTTGGCCTGGACCTGGGGCGGGGGGAGGGGGGCGGTGGAGGAGAGCCTTACTGGCAGAGGAAGGAGACCGGCGTGTGCATGTGTGTGTGTGTGTGCTCACCAGACAGGGGCTGGTAGATCACCCTGTAGCCCATGGTGGGGGAGGGGGGGACGTCCCAGCTGATCCTGAAGCGGTTGTACCACTCCTCTGACACACGCAGGTTCCTGGGAGCAGACAGAGGCACTGCACACACACACACACACAGTCAGCTGTCACAGTTACACGCACACACACACACACACACACACACACACACACACAGGCAGGCTGACTCACATGTGCGTGCCACCCTGGACAGGCTTGGCCCCTCCCCCTCATGGTAGATGGGCGTGAGCATCACCTTGTACTCCGTGTCTGAGAGGAGGGGCTGCAGCTGCAGGCTGCTCTGGTGGGAGGGCACGGTCCTCTGTCCACACACACACATGGACATACATGCACACACACACACACGGACACACACACACACGCACACACACATGGACATACATCAAATACAAATGTATTTGGCCTTGCTAATAATGTTCAAACATAGTCCATCCATCCATCCATCTTCATCCGCTTATCCAGAGTTGGGTCGCGGGGGCAGCAGCTCCAGCAGGGGACCCCAAA
>JAODUK010003097.1:0-11655 GCA_027564635.1 Typhlichthys eigenmanni
GCCTGGTTTTAGCAGGCCTCTGGTCGTTATTGGCTGGGTTGGCCCTAATTAGGCCAATTAATTACACCTGGGCATGTTATCTATCTATCGATCGATCGGCACCACACATGTTGTTCTTGGTTAGCTTCTTTGTTTGGTTTATTTCTTTGGTTAGCATGCAACACGCACCACATATATTCAGTACTTACACCTACAGACATTCACACCTCATACTATTGTTATTCCGTTTGTTAGTTAAGTGTTTGGTTTACGGCCCATGAGCCAGGCCGTAACACTCTTTAGCTAGTTTCCTCGTTCATGACAACTTTACGGGACGTGAATAATGTTACGCCATACTATTATTATGGCTAGGCGGGAGTTAGACGAAGTAAGGCACTGCCAAGATGGCGATGGTCACAGTCAACAACCGGGGTGCGTTCAGAATTGGCGAACATTTTTAAACAAACAGTTTTACGTTTCGCACATTGATGCTGGTCAAAAACAAGCACGTTCGCCACAAACGTTTGCCTCATTTTGCCAATTCTGAACGCACCCGTTTTTCAGAAGACCTCGGGTTTGTCCATTTATTTATACAGTATGTGGGTGATGTACAACAGCAGGAACAAGGTATTGCACCCCGCTCCCATGTCCACCAAGATTAGCCACTCTCTCACCTTGCCAATACTGACTCAGGCCTCTTGATTTCACAGATGTTTCATCACTGCTCCAAACACAGCACTAACCAGAGCCTGCTGTAAACACACAGATCCTCATGATGGCGAGAACTTCACCTTGCCCACTGCTTGCAGTAGGACTGGACTACAGACTAATATTCCAAGTAATACATATCCATATTGCCATTTCCCCCAGCACAAGTAAATGCATTTGTGTAGTGTGGTTTAGAAAACTGTCAAGTAAAAACACTTCCATTAGTCTGTTCTTCTATGTACGTCTATAATTATAGCCTGAAAAAGCTAACTGCACCTATAGCCACTAACCTACCTAACCAGGTGATGCATAACACATATTAGCCTACAAGGCTAATAAGGACATTGTATCTGAGTGTGTAAATGTTTATAATGTGGCCTACAATTTAATTAATTATTCAAACGAATTCCCCTTCTTGGGATCAATGATGTTGATCTGAATATGAACACAGTAATGTAAACCTGTATGTGGAGAAAGGAGGGCATATCAACCTATTCCTGTAGGTTATACAGTACACATCTGCACCTGAGGCAACTGGTTAGCTCTTTGGAATTCTGGGTAATAACCACCCACAGGAATTCCGGGCATGTCCGTCTGCAAGGTCTGCCAATCCCAACGTTGCGTGCAGTTGCAGGAAAAACCAAGTGGTTGCCTTCAGAACTACCGTACCTATACCGTACAATAAGCCTCTAGTGTCTACAGAGAATAACTTGCTGTAGTAACTGGAGGGGTCTCAAAAGGCACACATGGCACTGCCATGGATACATTTTTTATTTTTATTGTTTTAATTAGTATGTTTGTTTCTCGTAGGGTTACTGCCCTGCCAACTTACTGTTTACGTTTGAAAAATAGCCTACATCTGTCCAGTAACGGTTGTATGGCAGGGGACGGGGAGGGGGGTAAAGAGTCCAAGGGCATAGGAATTCAAACTGTGTTCACGTGACGCGACGGGCCTGTGCAGGCAATACCGGTCACCCGCCGGTACTTTCCTTTTGCCCCTGTCCCAAAGATCTAATTACCTTCCTAATGGAATGTGGGTAATGCAAGGGGGAGAGAGAGAGAGATGACAAACAGACTCTCTGCCAGTCTCTAGCTGTGCCTCGCTTTATTTTCCTTGTATCACATTTCCAGTACTAGTGGGTTTTTTGGACAAGATCTCTCTCTCTCTCTCTCGCTCTCTCTCATCCAACCTCTCTCATCTGTCTGCTCATCAGAGGTGTTTAGTCTACAGCAAGTTTTCCCAGCCTTTCCCTGAAGGCTGGTAGTCTACATCTGGAGTCTGTGCTGAACGCTGAACATGACATTTCCCCCAAGACACAGTTAGCTGACCTCTCTACTACTTAAGGTCAGGCGATCTCACATGCTTTTGTCGTGGACAACCTTTTAAAATAATGTCAGTGGCGGTAGAAAGACACATTATTATTGGAACTTTATCCAATATAATCTGTATCTTATTAGATAAAGAAACGTACTGTATTTGCAGACAAGAGTTATATAACCAAACATTCAATACAGTAGCCTACAACACACTATTGAGATTAGATTGGCTCATAATTATAGGTATCACTACCTATAACAAATACTGTGACATCACAGCAGTGTTATTAATTGCCAAAGATGCAGTCCAACGACGATGTAATACTGGGACACATGCAAAGGATTATGCATTCAGATGACAGGTTACATGTGAGATATGACAGACATGCCCATACCTGTCTGTCAATATCAGATGACGGGAGCCCCTTTGCTTAGAGTCCTTCAGATGTGACGCGACCAACGGTTAGGCCCACTTCCATGTCAAAATATTTTTTTCCACTCAGTGTTGTCAACCTCAGTGGTGTGAGTGCCCCCAGACATGGGGGGTTACCCCCAATTATGGGGGCTCTTGTTTGCGGCGCACTCCTTCCGTGTAAAGTTTGGAATGCAGTCGGGTAATTTCAGATGCAGAACGACTCACATAAGATCCTCAATATGCTTTGTGTGGTGAAGTAATACGTTCCAACGGATAACGTCTACATCAGAATGTTTACCATGTAGGCTATATGGCAAATAGAGAGTTAGGCTATAGCCTACCAAACAAAAGCAGCACAACTTTTGAAAACATTCTCCAAAACATGTCCAACAGTATAGCCTACAAATCGGATGTCGAAAGTACTTTTGTCTGAATGTCAACATCTGGCTACATCCGAAAATAGATCCACGTTCAACGCGAATGAAAACTTGCGTACTGGACCAGCCTGTAGTCACAAAAGGTGTAACAACAAGCGTGTAGCCTTTATGAAATCCATTACCAGTCCATAAGAGGAAAGGACAAGGCGAGTTCCGTGATTTTTAGGGTTTCTCTTCCTGATAGCCTATGTGTACAGTTTTGACATCTTTCGATTGCCAACGTTTCAATACAATCCGTTCACTCAATTTGACATAGGCCTATGACTATAAAAACTTTATCCAGCTGCTGAGTTCGCCCATACACGAATCTATGGAAGAAACCATCTACTGTAGGCCTACTGTGGCTCGAAGCAAAGGTAGGGGGAAATGCTTCGCAACGCGATATATGAAGAAGATGGGGGCGCTAAAACTTGCAGAAATATCTGCACAAACACTGCAACTCGTCAGAACGCGTATAGGCTACATTGATATGCGCCACAAAGCAAAGTTCTGGTCCATTCGATCGACAAGGGAAACATCGATGTTTCACAATTCCTGCAGCGTTCGCGAGAAAGTCGACGAGTCGTCCGAAGTAAAAACCAATGTCCCGCGAGATTCTACCTTTTTTTATTCCATTTTACACGCATATTCATAAACCAGCAGACTCGACGGGGCACAAAGATGACGAACAGATGGCCTTACCAAAATAAAATAAAAGTTTTTAAAAGATCTAAATGTGTCGACGGCTATTGATGAAAACAAACATCGCCACCGGAACGGAACTTCTACATTAATCTTTCCAGCAAAGCATGAAAGTATGATCCAAGAGACGGTTCCCTTTCCTCGAATTTATTATAGTTATTCTGCTATTAGGCTAACATGTGTGTACTAACTGGCTACAGCATAGGCCTAACCCCTATTAGAATAATGGGTTATAATTGCCAAATTATAATCATTTAGCACCCAATTGTCACTCTGCTTGCGGACCCGCGCTGTTCCTCTGCGTCGGTCGGATAGGTTGTATGTTCAAAACCCACAACAGCTACGTAGTCGACTGACGTGCACGTCGAAGGGCTACAAAAGGCAGGAATTAATAGGATAGCAGCCTTATAATTTACAGATAACCATTAATAAATCATCAACATTAAAGAAAACGTATAGCCTATTATGTAGCCATAACGGAATATAGCCTATACTAATAACGATTTACTGACATGGCTATAATAAAGCAGTGATTCTCAGCCTGAAGTTGATAGGCTGGCAACTGAACAGCAGCCTCGTCGTGAGTCTAATTTATTTTATGGTCAAACATGCAAAGACATTACACAACAGCCCCAATTATTAATTTAGTTAACACCAGCATTTAATTTTTTCCAAAAGCATGTACAAAAATGGAGAAAAACAAAATACGCACATAAAAATCAAGAAAATAAAAAATAAATCCTCACGATTGCGCTTTTTGTGTACTATAGGGGGCGCTACATAGGCTAAAACAATTGAGCTTTACTAAAAGGAAATCGCTATAAAAGGGAAAGAGAGTTTCACAAGCCCATGCCATTGTGCTAGTGTGTGCACGTCATTCACGGATCAAGTTTGTGTAATTACATAATACATCAAAAAAATCTATAGGCGCACATTTCTCAAAATATTAACTTGACAACTGAATTGAAACCTTGGTCAATATCAAGTACTGCATAGCACCAAATGACAATGAGGGGGAGGGGGGTGGGGTATAAAATAATTATAACATTTAAATTAAAGAAAAACTATTGGCACCAGTGTAGGAAATTGTACCTTCTCGTTCCCGTTTCAGGTATTATAATCACATTGTGCAGTGGGTGCACATGTACACAGAGACATATAGTCCATCAAAATCTTGGTTTCAAAAAAATACTGTGTGCGATGAGGGACCACATATGAATGAACAAGAAAATATCACATTTGATACGATAAGAATAATTTGAAATGATCCAGGTTAGAAAAATTACTTCTGGTTCAAAGGTGGGAGTGTAGAGAGAAGTACCCATTAATTGACAAGGCCATAGAGACATGTTTTTTTTCCAAGGAAACCTGTCCACTGAGCAAAAAGTGAAGTTCGGGAAAACGTGTTTGAATATTAATTTCTAAGGCTTTGTTAACAAAAGATAAAAGAAATAGAAATAAAAAGTAGACCTTTCTTTTGCAGTTTTGCTATCAGCAGCATGCTCAAAACTCACAGTAATCATCAGTCACAAAACATTTTACATCATTCAAGTGTTGTGTGGCATTATAAGAGTCTTCTTGTTAAAATCATATTGGAATGGCTTTATCATCGATGGCAAAGAATGAAATATGTAAATGGAACATTTGGACTAGTTCCTGTTTCTCTCCAGAAAAGTAAAAGAGTGCAATGTAGTGACCGCTTAATATATCCCTGTAATATATTCATGTGCCGTAAAACACATTTGCAAATGTTTTTCTTACAAGTCTTATTATAAAAAAATAAAATAAATAAATGTCGGACTTTCTCCAGCAGGTGGTGCTCTGTTAATCACATATTGACGTATCTATTGCAAGATCACAACTGTATGATGTGTTCATAAAACCAGCAATTACAATTCACTTTATAGTAAAACGTGAAAAATGGGTCCATCTGCTAAGAAGCAGCACATTAATAAGATATGAAGAGATCAGAGTGGCATGTGCTTTAAGGAGAAATATGGCCATACTGAGGTGATGGCACAAGAGAGAAAATCACACACACACAAAAAAAATAATCTATTAAGATTAGGTTATTTTACATTGTGTTACCATAACTATTTTCAATCTTGAGTGAAAAACTGTAGGTATAGCCTACACAATACAAATAATATCAATGCAATTTGACGGAAAATGGCAAGGAACGAAATAATCATGACATAATTAATTTTCCTATAGGTCCAGTAAAACAAAAAACAATAAAAGCAATTTGTGGGTGTGGGGAAAAAAATACAAACATGTATCAATGCTTATTCATTTTGTACAGTACAAATAATTGCTGTTTCGAGACAAGCAAGGTTGTGCACCATTCAGAACTGAAATCCTATTCAAATGAAATGAATGAATCTGAATCGAGGTAGCAAACAGAATGCAGCACTGCAATTCGAATGTCAATAACAGGAAGTAGAACTAGAATTCAGAGAAAAGAAATTCCAAGAAGTTACAATATGAAAATACAGTGTGATAATTATTATTCTGATTTACTTCGGCCAGTAGGGTTCTGGGTTTGGTGATGAGAATAGTGACCAGTAAGGCCTTCACTATCGATAAATGTTCAGCAATAGGTGCTTCAGTGTGTTCATTTGTCTATAGCGATCTAAAATTCCTCAAAGTAATGCTGGACAGTGCCATCTACTGTCAAGAATAAAGCATGCAACTCATCTTAAATGAATGCTTTACTCTAAAACAAGGTTCCCAAACATAACTATGGAGATAAAAACGGGAGATTCCCAGTGATTAACGACATTTTGCCTGGTGCTCATGCATGGTCATCTATGCGAGAAAAGAGTATATAGTAGGCTACAGTATACCATGTTCACCAAACACAAAACTATACCTCTATATACAGATAGTATTCAAACGATCTTTATTAAAACCCACAAATATTTCGACCAGAAAAAAAAACTTGACGTGACATCAATCCAGCAAATGCACAGAGCAACAATTTCAAGACGTTATAGGTCACAGATAATAAAAAATAATAAAAAAAACATCATCCAAATGATTAATAGTCAAAAGGATGATACTTAAGATCCATTCATACCCTTAAAACATGCAAATTCAAATGCCACAGGGGTCTTAGAAACAACAACACAGAATGAAGCCGCAAAAATACAAAATAAACAGATTTAATTGCAGATGAACATTGTTTTTTTAATTATAAAAATATTGGTGGCTAATATTGATGAGCAAACTGCTTGTGTGTGGTCGCTATACAGTACATCATACCCTGTTTGTTCCTTGAATGAAACTTCACAGGCTGAATTTGTCAGCAGAGTGAAAATACTGAGGACTATTATATTTTTCCTTTCTTTTTTTTTTTTTAAAGTAAGTTTGTGTTTTTAAGTGTAAACCTAACGTACCCCGCTCCTAACCGCTGAACCTGAGTGTACTCTCTACTGCAAAGAGTGGATTTTGTACCGAAAGCCTCTCCTATTTCATTGCCTGAGTGTACGGTTTACGCAATGCAAAAAAATAAATAAAAGGGTGCAAATTACAAATGAGGCCATTTAAAAACAGAAAGAAAAAGGAGAAAGGAAAATGTACAAATGAAAAGAAATTTCTGTAAATATTAAAATAATGCAATTGTACTTCTTGTTGTCAGAGAGTGCAATTCTTGAGAAGGCGTTTGGTCACAATCAACAGCCAATACCAAAACAGGAATTTGGAATAAAAAAATACAAATATAAAAAAATGAAACAAAACATTATTTTTTTTTTTTTAAATGAACAAACTATCACTGATCAGCCATTTACAGGGTTTGTGTACCTGTAACAACAGGCTGGTGAGTAAACAGGCAGTGAGCACACGGGGAACTCAAGAGCTCCCCGTGTGGCCGTGAGACACATAACGTGACACCTCTCAGAAGGAGGGGGGTCATGAAAAGATGGAGGGCAAGGGAGGACACGAGGGAGACAAATAAAAAGGCACAGGAGGGCTTTTTTTATGTGGCCTTCGTCATGCTCTCCGTCTCCTTGGGGGCCCAGAGCTCCTTGTGTTGTTTGCGCCCGAAGCCTTCATCATAGTTGCCTTTGTTTTTGAAGAGCTGCTGGTAGTGGGGCTTGCAGTAGAACTGCCCCTCGAGGGCTGCAAAGGTGCCAAGGCTGCACGCACACGCACGCACGCACATACACGCACACAAATAAATGAAGTCAGTATATGTGTGAGCTGCAGATGTTGAGCAGGCAGCAAAACATCTAGGGTACATCTTCCAGGGTACTATGCTTTGCTTCACAATGTGTTCTAATGTGTGAGGGGGCGCCGTGGAGGAATAATGTTTAGATTTGAGCTTGAAGTTAGCAAGTGTTCTGGAGAATGACTGACCCTCCCTTTAAGTGGATTTAAACATGAGAAATTAAACAGGGACTCTTCCTCTCTGACCAATACTTTATATTAAATTACATATGGTACACCCACCTAATCTAGGCTTTCATGCTACATTTATTTTGAATGCAAATTGTTTTATGTCGTATTTAATTTTAAATATATTATGCTGTCATATTGATTTTATTATGTCACACTGAAATACATTTGTAACTGTGCACATGATGCTACAATCTTGAACTTTATAATTTACTGTATTTAGCAGAAAGTTATGGCTTTTGAATTAAATTCTCCTCATGCTGTATGTGATGTATGCACCTATATAGCTCAATGGGTTCGCTTAAACTCTTAAATAATAATTAGTTCAGCATATCCTCTCTGATGGACCAGCCGCTGCTGCTTGCCATTAAAGGTGCTATAAGGGATGTTGGAGGAGGCAACGTCAAAACAAATACACCGGCCCCTTCAGTGTCATAAGGTGCTCCCTAAGAAGCTCCACGCTACACATTGGGTAGCGGACTGTGAGAAGATTTGCTGAATTGTACATGAATTGTATTGGATTAGAATTTCTTATCCCACCTTTTAAAAGGGATCAAATGTGACTGGTTTGACATAAATATATATATTTTTTTTATTTAACCAAGTATCCATTGATATTATACATCTCTTTTTCAAGGGAGTCCTGGCCAAGACACACAGCAGCACAAACAACACAGTTACAGACACAAAAAGATACACAATTGTAAGATCACAACATAGCTCAATGATTAAAAACATTGATATCTTAAAGACTCTGACTCCAAATCTTTGATATCCTCATCCTGTTTAATATTAACAGAACTGCTAATGTTTTCACGAACATACACTGAATTACTCCAATAAGCTTTCACCATGTTTAAAACGTTAAAAGCTGTGAAAGCAAATCATTTTGCATTGTGAAACATTACAATATTATTGTAGCTTTAACACAAAAAAAGATGAATGGAAAGCTGGCCCTAGCTAGTAGGGCGAGAGGGACAAATCACCTAAGTTTGGTGTTGCAGTGCTTGCAGCAGAAACAGGTGGAATGGAAGATGAGGTTGTTGGCAACCAGCCTCTCCATGGGGTACACCGTCTTGTCACATGATGCACACACCTCCTTCTGGGTCTTGAAGCTGAATGACTGATCACACAGACGTTAGCATGCGTTAGCACATGGGTTAGCAAGCACAGCAATCTACTAAACAAACAGATCTTACTGTATCTTACAGAAATGGAACAATTATTTTCATGCAATTTGACTAATTGGGCTTCGTGTCAATAAATAGCATGGCAGAAGGTTGAGCGTGAGCAATCATTCTCGGTGTGACAAATATGTAATTTCAGATTATTGATTGGTATATTCCTTTTATTTGAATTACAACCGAATTAAGTATATATTTTTTTTTACCGGGTTGTCCACATTTATGTAGCCTACATGGAATAACACAGTAAGAACATAGGGGGAGAAGTATTCAAGATGCACTTCTAGTAGTCTATCTTATGAACACTAATTTCACCACGGCAGACCAACAACAATAACAGCCACCGTTGCATAATTACATAGCGTAGTGTAAGTGCAGTCGGATTCTCTTAGCACCACAGTTGTTTTGCTAAGTCTGTATGAATTCTCCTTCACATCATTCCTTGACTTCATGACGTTTTCAATCAAGAAAAAGTGGTTAGGAAAAGACTAGGAGATCATTTTTTTGACTATTCAAACGCAGCCCTAGTCCACACAGGTGTTGCGAGTTAATGTGGTTGATCAGACCAGTTCGTCATAGGTTCACTATTTTTGAGAAAGCAATTTCTGCCTTGTAATTAACAAACTAAATACAATTAACTTCAAACAGCGATAAAAGTGTAAATTAAGACTTTCAGTGTTCGCAGACTAGACGGGAATAAAGTTTAGGGAAGGGTTATAGAAATTAAATTATCAAATATGATGTTAGAGTGTTCATTTTGTAAAGATATAAGAAAGGTAATGGAAACGGAAGGTGAAGTTCAAAGTGTGGATGTATATTTACCTTTGATCGCTGGACAGGTTTCTCTTCAGCTTTACTTCTGTTGTCCTGGAGAACAAAACATATAAACAAATTTAAAAAAAGCCATTAGCTATGTGTCACACGGCAGATATCAAACATTAGCCACCAACGGCATCAACTTCTTGCTTCCCATATGAGACCTTACATGCTTGTATGAAAAACAATTGCCAAACTGCAAAACATTTTCTCACTGTACTATACCTTTAAGCATAAAGGTACTTTATAGTCAGCTATTGCAAGCTAAATGTAAGATAATACACTTTTTGTCAAATTCACCAAATATCTCCTTGAACTTCACTATCTTACCGTTCTATAATAAATAATCCAATACTTCTACACAGTGCTGGCTCTAACACCACTGTCATCTACAAAGCCATAGTACTGCGCATTGCTTCACAATGCATTTCAACGTGTGGTGCGGCACCGCGGAGGGATATTGTTTATTTGAGCTCGAAGGTAGCAAGCATTCTCCAGAATGACCCTGCCTTTAATTAAAAACATTGCTCCCAAACTCACAGATGTCTCTGCCACTCTCTCTCTCCTTCTTTCCTAGATCACTCTCTCTCTCTCATCTCCCCCCCCCCATCTGTCTGCAGGCATCCCTGGGAGAGGATCAGGGGCACTCCATCTGGTCACGAAGAACTAAACCGTGGGATGCCCCCGCATGAGGCTTATAAAATACAGACCTCGCCAGCAGGGGTCCCTGTTGCTCAATGTTAGTGTTTATTGTAGTAGAGTAAAAAAGCCTTCCACATTATTTTAAGGCCAAGTAGGCCAAGGCTGATAGAAACACGGCAGAGGGACCCCCTATTATTGTGTTGCTTATTGAAACCGTGTTTGAAAAAATAATAATAATTAGGTAGACCTTCTTGCAGTACCTCTGTGGACCAACAGGGGGTCACACACCCCCTGTTGAATATCTGTGCTGTAGAGCTCTAGATTCCCGTCTGAGCTTTATTGGTTGAGTGAAAGTACTGAGGCAAGATCATACCTAGTGAACTTAACAATTCCTTTCATAAAAAGGTAGAGAGGCCCATGTAGGAACAATAACTTATTGCTTCTCTTGTTTAAAGTGCAATTAAAGAGTAACCACACCCTAAAATGTGTTTTTTTAGAGCTGTAAACTAAATAATACTGCACTGTGATGACACACATCAATGCTGGTGTACTGAGAAAATCCACATTTATATAAATATCTGCATGTTATTGTCTGAAAATGGCTCTATATGTCACATCTGTTAAAAATCGCCCCAAGACCTGGCTAGTTTCCAAATGTATTTTCTGTCCACGTGTCATCAAATACAAATGTTTTTTGTGTTTTTTTGCAATAATGGACCCCTATTTAGCCCCTCCCCTCACTCAGCTCCTTGACTACATTTGAGCATTTTTCCAAGTTGTGCAGTGGGTGGAGTCAGGGGTGGGGGTGAAGTTACACTTCACAGAGGCTCCTACTCCATTCTAACCTTCTGTATGTTGGTGTCACCAGATACCTAGTCTCGTACAGAGCCATGGAAATAACAGGGTTGAGTCATCTCCATTCACTCCCATGGACCGTTTTTTTTCACAGCAATGGCGGCTCGTGGAGCCTCAAAATAGTTCCCGGAATTTAGCCTAAATGCTAAAAGTACCCTATACATTTTAATTTAAATGTAAATTGGTGCATTTATTGACTATTAATTACCGAAAAATTTAGTTA
>JAODUK010003098.1:0-11653 GCA_027564635.1 Typhlichthys eigenmanni
TTTTACGTGTGCATGTCACAATTTTCTAATAAGCAATTTGTGTACATGTGACAAAAACTTGTGATACTGTGCTGACCTGAAACATAAGTATAGGCACTTAGTTTAATTTCTGAACTATTTATGCCCCAGAAACATCTGCCAAGGAAGGTCTTCTGTTATGGTGTCAAAGAAAGACGGCCCCCTACAGGAATGTTAATGTACAAAACTTCCATGTCAGGTAGGTGTTAATCTATGAGCGGTGACATATAACACGTACTCCCACTTTCTGAACATAACAGAATGAACAGTTATTAAAGTAATTTTTGTGTGAGAGGAAAAAAATATCCTAAAAACCAACGCATTTTTCATGATTAATCCAATTGGTTGTGCAAATAATTTTGACAATAGGGTATAAAACCATTTCCTATTCAGTTGATATAGCCAGCTACTGGAACAAGATACAATATACTGTACTGTAGGGTAACATTAGTAAAAAGACAGGCTTACTTAAAGTTAAAGGATACACTAATTGGTTTTATGATAGCCGTGTTGACCCCACATCTGCCCCTGATTGAGATGGCCATGATCTTGTAGTTACAAAGCCACTTTTTTGTTATGCTGGTTTGTTGAAAACAATGTGGCCCTCTTTATTGAAGAAACCCCAAAATTCTCAGACAGTCCCTGGGCAGTTGTGTTGCCAAACATTAACAATGAGTATGGGCAGAAATAAGCAGCACATTCAATCTGCAGTACTGTAGCAAAGGACATTTTCAAATGCTGGGAGATATATTTCCTTGTTGACATCTCTGCTAACTGTCCGGTGAAGCTGGAAGGATGGCCTTGCCTTCTGCGCCCTGATTCACAGACACAGACCCGACCTCCTGGACTACTCTAAGCTCAGCAAGGTCTTCATTGTGGCCCCCGTTTATAACCCAGGATGCTGTGTGGACCCCCCAAACACTAACAGATACCCCGTCCTTGAAAGACTTACATGATCATCTCCTTCACAGTAAGGGGGATGAAACCTGCACGTCTATCTGACTGGTGACCATTTGGGTTGCATCAGCATAGATGATAACATTTGACACACGGTTTTAAGCAGAGTTGTATGCCAAGATGTATTGATTATAATCCTTTTAACTCACTTCCAGTACTATACTCGCATTGCATGCTAACGTTGTGGGGAGGGGGACGGGTGGGACATACGTATTGAAAAACATTCTTATAGCAGAATACCCAATGACTGAAATCACTAAAAGAAGAGTCTGAAGAACAACTCTGACCATACCAACAAACACACCCATACCCTGCTGGGCCCCACAAGACAGAAGCGTCTTCAATCATTGAACAGCGCCTCACATATAAACTGTCTGCTTTGGAAATTGAGACAGATTCAAGTTGACATGAGTCACAAGCAAATTGTGTTTACAAATATTTTTTTATCCTCAACAACAAGCTTCTTTAGTCTTACATTGTATGGTTAGCAAGCTGTATATGAAAGGTAGCCACCTCATAAACATAGCGCTGAATATTTATTTGTAGCCTTGGTTATTAATCATTTTCAAAAATGTGAATAGATTAAATTATTAATAGTCGATAATATTAGTTGAAGTGGATACCTACTTTAGTTTTTATTTTGACAAATCAGTGAAACCTACATTGTCAAACATGATCTCCTCTGTTTGAATTTGCTCAACTCAAACTTGGTACATCTTTTGAATTTGTGCCAACCTTTTCTGTTTTTCAATTGGTTGTCTAATGGAACAAATTGTGGTGGTTAATTGCTGCTTTAAGATCATTTTTCAAAACATAACTCCTATCTGCTAATAGCAGATGGGCATTTAGATGAATTTCCCAGCATCGTAGGCAGTCATGATAGTTGGAGGTAATTTGCTGTATCAGTTATCACACAAGTTAATGTGCACATTTGAGTGGTGGCTACATTCTTACATTTATGGATTCATTTGCTCTGTCTTTACACAGCAGAGTTTTCATTATTGTTATGGTCATTATTGATCCCTATCAGTCAGGGGGTCTGTTTTCATCTTAATTTGAATAGTGGTCTATAACAGATGCACACAATATTTATTTATCCAGAATAGTTTCTCTTATGTCCTTCAAGCCATTGTCTGTGTGACATTAGTACCGACTTGTTCTTGAACCTGAATAGACATGTAAACATGAGCCAGTATTAGCTCACCTTTGCTTTGGCCTGACTCATTCTCTACCCCAACATGGGGCACCTTTCCTCGCAGTGAGTAATAGACACATCATGGATTGTAGTACTACTACAGATAGGCTACTGTGATATCAGCGGATGTTGCGTGCGCCCTAACGTAAACATATCCGTAATAGCTTTGCATGCAATTAGTAAAGGGCCTTGATATAGACAAGCTGTAAGACAATCAATTGAGCATCAGCAAGTGATTGATACTTTCCATATAAACTAGCTGTATACGGTATAGTGGGCCTTGTGAGCAGTGAGCAGCTGTTGGGCTTCAGGTGTTAATGTACTGTGCTTAGAGTTGTTATAGCCTGCATAAACCTAGGAGAGGACCAAAATGAAATCACGCACACACACACACACACGCACAGACGCACACATGCACACGCACACAGGCACGCACGCAAGCCTTGGGGTGTCCATCAGTTGTTCATCTCATACCTCTATCCATCAAGCTAACACTCTCTACATTCATCCATTTATCTGACTGTATTGGGGAGCAGCTGGCCCTGTCATCCATTTACAGGGAGGGGCTCTCTGGCCAGGCCCCTCCCACCTCAGTGGGGACAGACATTGGGGCAGACATGGGAACAATAGCAGCAGCATGATGGCATGATACCTCTTACCCTCACGCACCAAAGCCCCCCCGACTCATCCATTAGCAAGGGACACTACAATCAGCTGTTGGCCTGACTCCTGTCAGATTATGTTGTGTGAGAGATATACACATTGGCTTGCACAATGGTCAGACTAACACATGACAACATAATGCATGGTAGTAACCATGTTGGATCAGATCTCCCTGAATAGGAGAAACCAATACCACCATACACTACTGTATGTACATACACAGTACTGTAACATGTAGAGAGTACTGTAGTAAATAAAAAATACGTTTATATGATTTGATCTTGACAATATGTGAAAAACTGCAAACGTTTTAACATGTATAAATTAGAAGGTACAAAACACCACATGAAGACCTTTGTGCAACAACAAAACTAACACATTTTAGAGTCTTTATTCTGGACAAATGTGCATCTATAATCACACCCCTTTAATAATATATAGGTGTCAATATAGTTGATGTTACTACTGTAAAAGCCATATCCGTAACAAGACACAATTGCTGGTTGGTGATTCAACATAATACTGTTCTCTATGTAGGATGATCATCTGGGAAACCTCAATCTGGCTTTTGACATTGCAGAGAAACATCTAGATATTCCCAAAATGCTGGATGCTGACGGTAATTGATTAATAAAAATATACATTTTACACAATATAAAATATATGTATTTTTATGTATATATATATATATATATATATATATATATATTTTTTTTTTTTATTATTATTTTTTTTAAAATATATTTATATATATATATTTATAAAATTATGACTTTTTAATAACAACATGTTTACAGCACTACTATGGTTTTAAGATTTGTATATTTTCTGGAATATTTGGTATAAAGAAAAAACAAGCACACAAATAGCTCCCTCTACAGGTTAAACACAGGGTATTGCAATCGCTGTATCTGATTGGCTCAGTGCTATGGGCAGAATATGGCCCATATAGCATACTGTACGAAATGAAACAAGCAATCCTTAAAATAGAGCAGGCTGCATGTTTTTGTATACTGTTCTGCTGATACCTTGTTACTTTCTTCCCCGTCCACACTTAAGACATCATCAACACGCCCAAGCCCGACGAGCGAGCTGTCATGACCTACGTGTCCTGCTTTTACCACGCTTTTGCTGGAGCGGAGCAGGTACACACTGTGAAATTAGCCTTTACCAGTTTACATGCGTGAAGAAAGTCATAGGCCTATACCTGTACAGTATACTTAGGCCTACACCTGTACAGTGTACTTAGGCCTACACCTGTACAGTATACTTAGGCCTATACCTGTACAGTATACATAGGCCTACACCTGTATAGTATACTTAGGCCAATACCTGTACAGTATACTTAGGCCTACACCTGTACAGTATACTTAGGCCTATACCTGTATAGTATACATAGGCCTATTCCTGTACAGTATACATAGGCCTATACCTGTACAGTATACTTAGGCCTACACCTGTATAGTATACATAGGCCTACACCTGTACAGTATACTTAGGCCTATACCTGTATAGTATACATAGGCCTATATCTGTACAGTATACTTAGGCCTATACCTGTACAGTATACTTAGGCCTACACCTGTACAGTATACATAGGCCTATACCTGTATAGTATACATAGGCCTATATCTGTACAGTGTACTCGACTAACAATGATCCACCTGCTATTTCCTCTTCTATTTTCTCATCCCAGGCAGAAACAGCTGCCAACAGGATATGTAAAGTGCTTGGTGTGAACCAGGAAAATGAGAAAATGATGGAGGAGTATGAAAGACTAGCAAGTGAGGTAAAAAATGGTTCTACTCCATTACAGTACATACTATCTCTATGAAATATAGCAGAAGACAGAAACATTGGACGCATAGAACATAATCGATTGATTCATATATTTGATGTTTACAGCAACTATATAATGGTATGTGTATACTGTAGCTATAGTTAAATAGGCATTAGTCCTTATTGCTGTAGAAATATAAAGACCACAAAGCTATCTCAAAACCTTTATCTTAAAACAGCACAATAGCAAACATTAACGGAATGCTATTATAAGTAAATTGTACGCTAATATACTTTTTGTCAAATTCACAAAATATCTCCTCACATTTCGCTTGCTTGTGTTTGTGCTGACAAAAGAATCCGGTACTACACAGCCCTGACTCCGTAAATAGGAACACAAAGAAAGTGGCCCTCACAACATCAATGCTGCTTGGCATCACAATGCTTTTGAATGTGTGGTTTTCAATGTTTGTTTTGATTTGAGCTCGAAGTTAGCAAGCGTTCTAGAGAATGACCGACCCAGTGAATTGCATAACCTGTCCCCATCAGAGCCATGTAGAGAGAGAGTCATGCCATCTCCGTTCACTCCAATGGTCCGTTTTTTCACAGCAATGGTGGATCCTGGAGCCTCAAAATAGTTCCCGGAATTTAGCCAAAATATTAAAAGTACACTATAAATTCTATTTTAAATGTAAATCGGTGCATTTGTTGACTACTAATTACCCAAAAATGTAGTTATATATCTGTATATATCGATTCAAATTGCCAACCAAGCACTTCCGGGAACTATTTTGCCTCTCCATGAACCATGTGACCGTTGAAAATTTCGAACTTCCATTAGCACAACTCTCTCTTTCCATGGCTCTGGGCGTTGGCATAACTCTGTTATTTCCATGGCTCTGGTCCTCATGGGTCCTCCCAGCTGCTGGAGTGGATCCGCCGCACCACTCCCTGGCTGGAGAACCGCAGCCCAGAGAAGACCACGGCGGAGATGCAGAGGAAGCTGGAGGACTTCAGGGACTACAGGCGCATGCACAAGCCCCCCAAGGTGCAGGAGAAGTGCCAGCTGGAGATCAACTTCAACACCCTCCAGACGAAGCTCCGCATCAGCAACCGGCCAGCATTCATGCCCTCCGAGGGAAAGATGGTGTCTGTGAGTGGGCGTCAGATCGTCTTGGTTACGGTTCACGTAGCATGTGTTATAAACAGCTGTTTCATTTAATTAGTTATCTAATGGGCGATGCAGGGGTTCCCATCCGACATAAGTTTGTTGACACTGTCCTACATTAAATATGTTAATTTGTCAATAAATACATTCATATAATATTTCACAGACTAGGAAGTAAAAAGGAAGGAGTACGTGACTGCGTGATTTGCAGCATTTATTTTCCTATCAGTATTAAAAATAAAAAAATATAAGAAAAATAAAAGCCTACTGGCATTTCTACTCTGCTACTGTATGTTCTGTTTGGGTCAACAGGACATTGCCAGTGCCTGGCAAGGCCTGGAGCAGGCAGAGAAGGGCTATGAAGAGTGGCTGCTCACAGAAATCCGAAGGCTTGAAAGGCTTGACCACCTGGCTGAGAAGTTCCGTCAGAAAGCCACCACCCATGAAAGCTGGGCGAGCGGTCAGTCCTCACTGTATTCTGGTTACGTTTGTGTGTGTATGTTTCTCCGTGTGTTTCTCGGTGTGTGTCTCTTTTTGTGTGAGTGATTCAGTTATTTAACTCTTCCATATTTGAAATATTACCTTTTTATTATCTTGGTTTGATTTGAAAGGTTTCTCTATTATATATGTACAGTATCTATGATAAATATCGTGATTGGTAAAAACACTATTCGAGATTCACGATCTGTTCCAGGCAAAGAGCTCATCCTCTCCCAGAAGGACTACGAAACGGCCAACCTGACGGAGATCCGAGCGTTGCTTCGAAAGCACGAGGCCTCCGAGAGCGACCTGGCAGCCCACCAGGATAGGGTGGAGCAGATTGCTGCCATCGCCCAGGAGCTGAAGTATGTGCTCACAACGAACTGCCTCCTGCTGTGACAGCTCGTCTGTCCAGGCTGTCCGGGTTGACATATGAGGAATGTGACCACAAACAAATGGCAGAAACAAATGAACAACATTGTTTTTTTCCCAGCACGCAAACCTTTATCCCTTTGATCTGCAAGGATCACAGCTATCCTCTTGCAAGGAGTGGAGAGAAATAGGTCAAGAGGCTTGTAGTCATTAATGTAAAAAAAAAAGTCAGCCCCACCTAAATGCTTAGGGTCAAATTATTATATTATTATTATATAAATATTGACTGACTGACTAAATATGTCTATTTAGAACTATTAGAAGGCAGTAATTTATGGTCTATGTATTTACCATATGGGCTCTACTCCAGTGGACATTAAGCACATTGGCTATGTTTTGCCTATTGAGCCTATATTTAGATTCCACCCTATTTTATATGTAATATTTAAAATTATGATAAAATGTAGGTGTATTCTGAATACTCATAACATTTACTTTTATTAAATGTTTGAAAAATATTTTGTTACAGACCTATAGTTCCATTGAATCACTTTGTATAATATTGATGTATTATATATAACAATAATAAAACAATTGCATGCTTTTTTATTTGTTTAAAAATAAAAACAATCATTTTACTTTATGATGCAATATTTTCTAGCATGAATTAAGATTGTGTGATAGAAAAGTTTATTCTCATCAATTGCATCAATTTCATATAATAAGTGATGTAACAATAGATAGATGGTACAAGGAAAGTTTACAGGTGCTTCCAATCAGTAATGAGCAACTAGCAATCTACCATTTCCTTGTCATGCTGGGATTGGCTACAGATTACTTCCTGTGTCATATTTAATGATGATGAAGACATTCCACCTCTTCATCTCACTGGCATGATGACGGCTTTGGTTTTATCAAGGTAGGTGGAAATTTTAAGAGTGGGTTTACCTTTAATATGGTATTTGTTACGCGTTTACAGTTTTTAACCATGTTCATTTTTGCAGGTGGTTCCTTACTGCACTGCTGAGCTGGATTGTTGATTGCTATCCTGTTAAGAACGGTAACAAAACAATTTGTAAATCTAATTAATGAAATATTAATGTCATGACATTAAGACCTGGCTTTGGCCTTCCTGTGAACTTTTTTTGTTTCTTTAAAACTGAATGAATTGGACCAGCTCTAAGTTGGTATAACATGTCTCCTAATTGTTTAAACATCTTCCTGTTAGGCTGGAGCCAGACTGACCCTGCATATGAAAGCAGCTTCATTAACACTGGGCCTTCTCCGAGGTTCTATCAGGCCTCCTCCCAAGGTGCCTTCGTTCAGCCTCAGCCTGTTGGCATGACTCAGAGGCGTGGCTACCCTGTATATGGCCTGCCGTCATATCCACTAACCGAGGAGCCCCTGCCGTATGGCCCTGCACAGTCTTACGTCAGCCCAATCGAGGGTTACTCAAATTCCATGCCCGCTCCAGCAGGTGTTGATGTGGATTCACCGACGGGTGCCGCTGCATCGAGTTGGGTTCCCGAGGAAATTTCCGAAAGCGGCTACCCTGTCTTTGAACATGCTCATCCCGGTCCCAGCATGCAATCTGGTTCGGCGCCAGAGTTCCAAGCCGGCGAGCTGTCGCACCATGATTCTCAGTACGAATACGGCGATTCTGCACAGGAAACTGAGGAGCAGAGTTACTTCCCTCTTCCACCCCCTACGGACTTCAAAGCGGGCGAATTGTCCCGCTTCTCGTCTGCCTACGAGCACGGAAATGAGCAGAGGGAAACGCAGGAGCACGGCTATCTGCCTCAGCCACCTCTTGCAGCTGCGTTGGCTGGTGACGTGTACGAAGAAGCACCTGGCGAGTTCAGGACATGGGAGCTGCTCCCACAACAAAGTCCCCTGTACTACTTCCTGTTGACTGGCCAACTGCCACCTGGCATTGTCACCCACTACCAGTCTGACTATGACCACGGTAACAACCACTTTAGAGATCTATACTATGTCCGGGGCAATAGCCCCATTTCCCCGACTCCACCAATGCAGGTCCAGCAGAATGCAATTGGCTCTAGCCAGCAGCCCCAACAGCTACCGTTATGGAATAATGACAGAGACTCTGCTGTTTAGCATGTCCACGATGCTCATAACACACTGACCAAACTGTATAGGCAGCTCTGTCTAGAATGAGAGTTTGTATTGTATCTGCCTACAGAAGACTGTTCCTTACCTGATCATTCTCCCTCACACTTTGAATAAAAACCTTTAAATGTACTTGTCAAAGTTTTTTTGTTTCCACTAAATCATGGTCTTTCAGCCATTATAAGGGTCTTCCTCTTTCCCACCTCTCAAGTATGGAGCAGAGTGTACCCCTTACACTGCTTATCTAGCTGCCATGGTGCTAAAAATGTGTCTACCTGCCAACCTTAGTCAGGCTATAGGCAATACATATGTTGCTGTATGCAGTTACCAATAACTTGTGTAACTGCAATCTATATTTAGCACCACTCTGAGAAACTTGACCAGGTTTTTGCATTAACTTCATGTTCCATTTATTTTTTCTAAGTGAGCTGGACTACCATGATGTGGCTGCTGTGAACAAGCGTTGCCAGAGCATCTGCGACTTATGGGACCAACTGGGTACCTTGACCCAGAAGAGGAGGGAGGCACTGGAGGTGGGAATATTGTTTACAGTGGAAGCTCTCTCTGCCAACATAACAAGCGTTCTGCTGGAGCTTTTGGCCCGCGTTCAACTCAAACTATTTCTGAACAGTTGCAACAGTAGGGAGAACGGTTTTGATGTCCTCAATGCTCCCTAAACCAGAGACGGCAGAATGGCGCTTTGCATAAAGGGCGCGTGGCTGACAATCACACTAGCAGTCCTATTGGTGATGTGTCTGCCGTAAAGCCCACCATCTACGTTCTCTGATCTCTGCTGAGCACGGTGGACCTGCAAATGTGTCAGGGCTCCGGGACAGGGGCCTTGGATTAGTCTGATTGATGGGAACATTGTGTGGCTTTCTGTCCCACACCCCTGCCATCTTTTATTCCCTGGGGCTGGGGTCCTCTAATCCTTCTACGCCAACCTCGGGGTCAACTAGGTTGTAACAATGTGATGTATCTAGGGGTCTAGTCATCTAAACAGGTGAAGGCGGGGGTGATGTCTGCATTTGGGACATGACGCTGACTATTCCTCTGTAGGTCAGTGTTGGAAATTAAAACCCATGGGTTTTCTTTTCTGATAATACAATTAGTACCGTACATTGAAGATGTATCTTGTGATGCACTGTGCAGTATTTACCGGGTGATATATCTAATTGAAATTCTGTTGCCGCTGGCCATCCCAGCGGACGGAGAAACTGCTAGAAACCATTGATCAGTTGTTCCTGGAGTTCGCCAAGAGGTCGGCTCCGTTCAACAACTGGATGGAAGGGGCCATGGAGGATCTGCAGGATATGTTCATAGTCCACACCATTGAAGAGGTCCAGGTACTCTAGGGTCACGCATGCATCTTAATTTACTTCATTAATTTACTTGGCAAACCTACATTTACCGGTAACTGTTTTGTAACAGGAAATAAATCAATCACAATTTTAACATTTGCTTATAAGATTGTGATCTAAACCTAAGCCATTCTTCCCATTTTTATTTTTAATTTTTATATAATTTGGCATGCTTAGAATATTTAAAACAAACGATTATGGAAACAACCACCGTACAATAAATGAAGAGAAGAACTCCCGTTTGTTTCTCTTTATAATGATATTGTCTGTGCTTTCTCATGGGCACAACTAAATCAAACATGCACATTAGTCTTTCTGTCGGCAACAGCTGTGTTTTCTCTACTACCGATATGCCGTGCATGAAAGGGGTATAAATCTCTTTTATCGGGGCTTGATCAAGAGGCTTATTTAATCTGAAAAACTTAAAATTAAACCCATGTCTATCCCCTTCCTCTAGAGTCTAATCGCAGCCCATGAGCAGTTCAAAGCTACCCTCCCCGAGGCAGATGGGGAGAGACAGGCCATTGTGGGGATCCACAATGAGGTGCAGAAGATCTCCCAGAGCTATGGCATCAAGGCTGATATTGACAACCCCTACAGCACCATCACTACAGAGGAGCTTCTCATCAAGTGGGATAAGGTAACACAGGCTTCCCATTCACGTGCCACAATCGGACACTATACAAAGTGCGCAATCAGCTTTTTTCCATAAGAGTTTTTGAGGATTTGCGTTTTCTTTAATAATTTGAATGTTACTGGGGAAGTGGCAGGATAGGTCATGGTATTTGGGTGTCCAGGGTGCTGGTTTCACTGACATGAGTATATAGGCATCTTGTAGCTTGAAGATTCCTGAACCATACAGGAGCCACAATGTTTGTATTTAGTGTAAGTTGATTGGAAAACCAGAGCCACTGTTTTTTGTTTCAACTCGGGAATGTAACAGGCATTTTGGACGTTTTAAATATAGAGAAAGAACACTATTAAAGAGCCTGTGTTTTTTATGTTGATTTATTTTGTACAAAATTCTTTAGGTAAAGAAGCTTGTTCCTCAGAGAGATAGCGCTCTCCAGGAAGAGATGGCACGCCAACATTCCCATGAGAGGCTGAGACGGCAGTTTGCTGCCCAAGCCAACCTCATTGGACCATGGATTCAGGCCAGGATGGAGGTTTGGCTCCATTGTCTAATAATCAATTGTTTTACCGTTCCGATTAATCTATTTCTAATTCCTAAAAACTACAATTTCAAACCTTATTCCAAATAATTGTACATTGAATCTCTTTCAATAAGTACAGTACAGTATTATAGGGATCACATTTATGAGCCAACACCATAGGCCAATCCCAGTATGGGTTTGAAACAGTGTGCAATACTCTGTTCATGTGGGAGATGTTCCCTGTGGTGCATTACCGCTGCCTAATGTCTACATGGTGCATTACTACCACCACCTACTGTCTAGAACAGGGGTGCCCAACCCTGGTCCTGGAGGGCCCCTATCCAGCTTGTTTTAGATGTCTCCCTGCTCCAACACA
>JAODUK010003099.1:0-11653 GCA_027564635.1 Typhlichthys eigenmanni
GTTGGTCATAACAACATGGTAACATATTAACTCAGCTCTGTAAAAAAATAAAGAAATGTGCAGGTCCCTTGAAACAAGACATCGCATTTTGGGCAAAATATACTTACCAGATTTAATTCTAAAATCAGTACTTAATATTGTCTTTCTTTCATGACTGGAATGTTGTTTAGACTGTGGACAACTGCTGCAATATTACCTCTTTGTAAACACCAAACTTTGAGTGTCACATATGCTATGGTGGTAGTGCTTGCAAATGTAGCCAAACTATTGCTATTATTTACTGGTGAGGGTGTTTAGGAACACAGCAGCTTAGTAGTGTTCAACAGTGTATTCTGTGTTCATATGCTTTTTAAGTGGCAGGACGTTATTGAATTATGCCAAGGTTTGAGGTATCCAGCAATAAATTTATCTTTTAAATAACAATGACGATGTCAAATTTGTTTTTCCCGATCGCTATGACGATTTTTCACACATCCTTCTGTGTAGGCAATACAATTAACACATTTCTTGTTGTTTTGACACAAAATCCATACAGTTGACATAAATATAAAATGCTTGAACTTCTTTTACACACAAGTTCAACCAAGAACAAAACAATGGATTATTGTTGCCTATATTACAATTACATGTCAGAACAGATAACATCATGTTCTAAACGTTGCTTATTAGGTCAACAGCTGTGAATTGTAACACAAATATATCCCCTGTATTTTATTCTATTGTTACTGTGAAACAATTGATTGAAGTTATGCAAATAAATAACAGCTGACTCCAAATGCAGAAGACCAGGCAGATTAGAATATTGTTTTTTTTCTGTATTCTTCTCGTATGTATGTAGTATTTTGTATTGTCACATACTGTGCATGTAACACTGTACATGGTATTCTCACATACATGTAACACTGTACTGTAAATGGTATTGTCACATACATGTAACACTGTACTGTAAATGGCAGCTATGTTGCATATTTGTTGTTTTCTTGCAGGATTGTCCTGTTGTAAATACAGTAATGTGTTTACTGAAGCAATTTAGTCTTCTTTTTTCCCCATTACAGTAACCGTGCATTCTTTTCAGTAAAGCTACTCTTAGATGGGTCATTACAGTACTTTGTTGTATTGAATTGAAGGACAGACCTGACACATAATAAAATAATGCAGTTTCTATTATTCCATCTGATGACATTGTGCCATGATTGACTGACTGTTCCTGTTGGAAGAGTGCGTTAAGCGTTTAGAAATATTGTTGAAAAATTGAAAAATCCTCATAGCGATCAGAAAAAAACTAATAATATTACCGTCCATACATAATATGCAGTTAATATGCTTTAGTTGGTGCATATTTTTTTTTACATTATGTGAAATAGTCTTGCATGTCCAGACTTTACATATGTAAAGTCTTTACATATGTAAAGTCTGGCTAACTGCGTCAGTACCCGCCTACTTGACAGGCAAGGTATTTTGACTGACATGCACAACGACCAACGACATAACTCAATGACCACGTCGACCAACCCTAACCCATCTAAATGGTAAATGGACTGCATTTATATAGTGCTTTTCTAACCTCCCGGCCACTCAAAGAGCTGTACAGGATTGCCTTGCATTGACCCATTCACACACACACCTTCATACACCGATGGCAGAATCAGCCATGCAAGGTGCCATCCAACCACCGGGAGCAGTAGAGGGTTAGGTGTCTTACTCAGGGACACTTCTCACCTGTCTCCCTGCTCTACCCATTGCGCCCCAGATCACAAGTAGCAGACACAAAAACATAACAGCAGAGGTCTAATCCTGCAGAAGTTGTAACATTTAGTATCCCAGTTAATCCCATCATTCTGTTAGCTGGAGGTAAAGGTTTATTGGGTATTTTAGGAGGGGGGATTATTTGGAGAGCCATTACCTTCTGGAATGAAGATCTTCGCCTGTCACTTCATTTCTCCTGGCTCAAGACCACTTTGGTCATGACGAGTAGAGGAAATCTGCCAAATCAGCCAATGGCAATGGCAAAAGGCCTACGCCTGCGCTGGCAAAGTGGCACATGGCTGTTTCACCATCAATATGAGATCACCTACCCTCTCTAATGACTGCAACATAGATGCCCTGTATGCACAGAGCTGCCGAGCCTTTAAAATGTCAACAGTGGCAGTTTATGTGCTCGCCATATGGGCGCAGTGAGCTGGTAAAAAGCTTTTTCCTCCTGTACGCCACGCTCAAATGCTAATACCTCGCCACTCGCCGCTCTGTTTCATTTTGGGCCCTCGTGCAGGATTAGAGGCCGGCGCCTCGCAGCGAACGGTCAAGCTCGCGCCGATGAAGAGGAAGTTGGCGACGGGTGGCCTTTCTGACTCAAGCCCGACAGATTGGTGAGCAGCACAACGGGCGCACACACCGCATCGCGCACCCGCCCGGGTCCTTTACAATTTTTTATTTCTGCATGATTGCAATGTTAAGGGCCAGGGCGCAGCTCGTTTGACAGGGGGGGGGGTTTATATAATACCCATATTTAGTAGCCAGGAATAGCAGTGTTTGCCTGCCACAATGATGGGTCACCGTGCATGACAGCGCTCGAGAAGTGTGACAAAACAAAAACTGCAGGAGACATCACTCAGGCTTAGCTAAGACGTCTTCACTATTCAAATGCCTTCGCCTTCATTTACAATTCTGACAACAGTTATAAAAAATAAAAAAAAGTCTTCTTTTTTTTAACACATTTGTTTCCACTTCATAATCAGAGTTGTGTTTGTTAGCAAAGTTAGCAAAAACAAAACAGCACTCCCATCCATGTTGTCTGTCAAAAGAAATTTACCATATTGTTACAATGCTATATAAAATGGCTGCTGTGTAGGCTTGCGCAATTTGCACTGAGGATGAGGTAAAACATTTTAAGAACAAAATGTCACATAGGCTAGGAAGGAAGTATGTTAAAGCCAGCCCGACAGCTTTGGTCAGTCACTGTTCCTCAGCTGCCACAGTTCACTCACTCACTTTGCCGCCCCCCCCAAACAACAAAGGCCAAACAAAGGCCTTGCCTTTCCATCTTGTCGACAGACTCGGCTGTAACGTCTCTCTGTGAACACAGGGATCGTGTTCGGGGCTTTCCGCCAGCAGAAAGGAGTTGAAATTATGTAGATAAACCCCCCCCACCACCACCCCCCCCGGAGAGCTTCCTCTGTCTGCCACGTCTTGCTCTTGCTAGTCGTGACCTGTAGGCGTCACTACACACCCCCCACCACCCTCGACAAGACCCCACGTTCAGTCTGACGTGACCGAAGCAGGGCGCACACCCTCTCGCTGTAAATTGCACGTTGAAAAAGAAATAAGAAGAAAATGCTGAGGCCAACAGTGGCGTTTACCTGGCCTGAGATCTGCAGATGAGCTGACTGATCTAAAGCAAAGCAGGCCTCGTGGCAAAATGAGATTTCTAATCCTAAACAAATTCTGAGGCAAGGCGAAACAGAGGAGCAGAGCTCCCGTATTTACATAGGCTGCTATCACAAACACAAAGCGACAGGGATGTGAGCCAGGCAGGCAAATGTCAACACCGTTTGACTGACCTCATAATGCAGATTAATGCTGCCATATTCTGCCATTTAGGCAGGATTGAGAAATTCTGCAGATTGTGATTAGTTGAGGATTGAGTTCCCAGTCGTTCCTTCAATGTCATTTAGAATAGTGCAATATATTTAGCTTTAAACTAAGTCACTAATCTATACAATATGCCTACTACACTCTACTTCTAGCGGATGTGCCTTGTTTAGAAATAAACAATCCATGTAGATAAGTAAAATTTATATTTGAGAATACTACTACATACGGTACAAGAAATGCATACTGTTGAAGAAAATACATTCACCAGGTGTCACTGTATGGTTTAAGGCTTTCCTATTGGATACAAAAAAAGTAATGTGCCCCTTCCTGAGCCAATCACAGCAAGGAAGGGCAGAGTAACAGACATCTACCGAGGACATAAAAGTTATTGTTTTTGTGTAGCTGAGTGAGCATTGCATTGTAGTGCACAAGGAATGGGATATTGTCTTTAAAATAAACATGTATGTCAAATGTAATCCAATAAAATGTGTTGATTGTTAAAGCCCTACTTTCAGTTCAGCAGTGTTTTTAAATATTTCTAGGCTGAGAACAGCCTAGAAATATGGACCAATTCAGATTTCATATAGCCACATTAATTACAAAATCAGATCTATACCAAATTAATTAGGCCTTGAGAGAGAAAGATGGGGGAAGCAACGGGCTAATCAAAGATGGTCTTAAATCATCTGTTGCTTTACAATACCCCCATGGTGAGCCCAATGAATGAAATGAACTATTGCAAATTAAAAAATGACAGTAATTTACTGGCTAGAGTTGATGACGGTTTCAACACCAAAAGCCTCTCAGCAGCTCCCAAGCCTTTTTCCCCCCGACCCACCTCAACAAAATATACAGCTCTGCCTTTTCATATTCATATGAAGACATGCACAACAATGAAATTCATGTCTGTTTTAGTAACTGCCGACATAGCGTGGCCATTTTTCTGCTACTGTGGACAAACAAATAAGGTGTGTATTCTATGCGACTGTGTGCATCAGCCATAGAGCTATAACAATAACATTTGTGCATTTTAATAGACGCATGTGCACGTATGAGGCTGGTGAATGTATTACATATGGTTGGAATGGCATGCCACCTGACTAGCCTGCTGGGTGAACACTAGCGTGCGCCAGGCAAGCCTCCATGACATCATAGCGGACATCTGACACTGTGTCACTAATGCCAGTGCCTGAGCCAGGCTGAGTGGAGGAAGGGCTGCGATTTATTGACAAAAACGCATGTTGAAGGGTCGCGCGGTGGCAAGCAACGCTCTTAAGCAGAGCAACAATTCCGCCCAAAAGAAATGTACAAATTAAAAATTAAAACAAAGAAATTGAAAAAATTGATAACGGCAGGGCTTCATTTGTACGGAGGGAAGCATGCTGGCCTTGTGCCCACACCACAAGGCCCTGGCACAGGCAGCTGGAGCCTCAGGCACGCTCGCCCCAGAGCTGGCACCCATCTCCGCATTTCCAATTACGTCTGGATTCATCCATGACGCAAGGCACGGGGGTATTTCGGGTATGAAGTGTGCCTGTGTCTCAGTGAACGGGGTGGGATATATTTAACTCGCCGGACAGGATTCCTACCGCCGCAGCGTTACGGCGGTAGAGGATATTTGTGGTGTGTCGCTTTTTGAGGAAACCGGACTCCGTGTAAAGAAATATCGCTTGGTGGGAGAAATAAAAGGCATGACAATGCATGTAGTTCACCCGCCAAGGAAAGGTGCTAAAGAGACCATCACACGTTAAGCCACAGTCAAGTTCCTGGCCAAAGAATGAGTCTAATTTCAAATGTGCTATAATGTCCTGGCGGTTAAAAACAGACCAGTGTCACTGTGTGTGCAGAATATACGCAAAGTCATCAGAAGATGACCTTTATGACACAAACACTGCATCTCAGAATGTCTACCATTTTATCACAGGTATGTGGTAAACAGGCACATCCTTTCTGTTCAAACAATCATGAAAGGAAGGGGACTTCTGCCTGTGTATTTGTAAATAAGCCTTCGGAGAGCAGGCCCGTTCTGCCTGTAGGGATGAATAACAGGGTTGAAGGAACTTTGAATCAATCTGAATTAAACAAATAGATTCTGCTGGCTCAGGGATGGCGCACACATTACAAATATGGATGGATACTTTTGGCTAATGTAATTCATATCTACATCTGCAGGCGGGCCCGTTGTATTGTCCCATCTTTCCTGAGCGTGCTCGGCTTACACAGCGCACGTGAGCGAAGAACACACGAAATGAGAGCGAAGAATACAGTAGATGAAGGGAGGCAAGCGTTCCTATAAAAAGGAGGAAGGGGAAAAAAAATCTGTTTTGTCTGTGGTTCAAGCTACCATATTCCGGGTTTCCTGTTCCACTGCTTTGCGCAGACCTTTGCATTTTCTCAGTTCCCGGGTTTCATGTAAAGCAATCTTGGCAACAAAAGATCCGTTACGTCTTGAGTGATCTGTTACCCAACCGTGCCAACTACACCCCACTTAAGACCTTATTTCAGCCACACATTTAAAAACAGTTATTCCATAGCGGGCGTGGCTTGCACATCTTTCCCATGCCATAAATTACTGTCAATCAACATCACAAAACACAGGGGGAAAAAAATAAACAATGGAAAAGCTTTAGCGTTAGTTGTTATAGAGGTTATGTGTCATATTTGACATAAAGGTTCTCTTTAAACAAATAAACAGTTTGCTCAGGATTCGGCGTAGACAGTTAGCAACACTTGCTAACCGTAAGTTGTATCACACAAGGGATTTTCATGCCGCCGTGTCTGCGAAATGCCAGCTCAGCTCAAACATGCATATATGAAAACGTGTTGCCCTAAACAGATCATTAGAATAGTCATTCATGTAATACTAGATTTTACACAATGGGCTGGTGAAAATAATTGTATGGGTACGTTAAGACCTACAAACTGTAAATTGTAACCTGCAAGCAACAACACTTAGGCCTAAATTAAAACTTGAAATAAATCACACTATGTCCTCTCAGGCTATAAGGTAATTGTGATTAACAAATGGGGCACACTGTTCAACAAAGCTTGTGCAATAATTGGTTCCAAGAAAGGATGCAAACGTTGAGTCCAAAGGAGAAGGTACGAGACCGACAGCGACGCACGCTAATCTCACCGCTGTGATGTCTGAGCGATCACTCTGAAATCAACCTAACCCCACTTCTTTCCTCTGTCTTGGCATGTGTGCACGTCTGTATTGTATGTGCGCGCGCGTGCTGGCCGTCCTCCTAATCGTGCGGAAACACAGACTACTTACCGGAGCAATGAGGGGGGTAATGAGAAAGTAATTTTTTACTAATTTCAGCGAGCGCCGCTTCCATTCCGTGCGATTGTGTGCGCCGTCTGCGTCATTACGGGCAACATCTGCAACGACTCGCCAAGCGTACGCCACACAGAATATGAGGTGGGGGGGGGGGGGGTTGACTGGAGGAAAGAAAGGGAGAGGGTGTGGGGAGCAGAGAGGGAATGATTGAGTCTTGATGTGTATTGAGCAGAACAAAGCCTGCCAATGCTCTAGGCTCATACTGCCTCCTATTGTCAGTATTTATACTCACGGCCGTGGCCTGACAACCAACCCCTGCACTGAGACACTTTTTTCTCTCCACTCCCCAAGTCCGTCTCCAAAGCAGCTGCCGCTAATTGTGTTAGCATGAAGAGCTAAACAGCCGATTGAAGGCTTTAGACTGGGTATCTCCACAATCATTACCTCTGGAGCATGTGGGTGTAAAGGAAAGGAGGATGGGGGTACCTAACCCAATTGCAGAGGAGTTAACAAACAAAACATTTATTTGCGTCCATTTGACTGATGTTCCCCCGGCCTTCGTGTAATCTCGTTTGAATATTTCTCGAACGATTCATTTCATCAAGCTGTCACAAACAAAAAAGATAATCGGTTCCTATGGCGGTCTAGTTTTACTACTCATATTCCTGAGGTTATGCGATTACTGGGTTTAACTAGCTTGCCCATTTACACGTTTGATATGCAGAGATTCTCCATGATGCATTAGCTGTCTGTCAAACCAGCACTTATGTATCTTACACATGAACAAACACACATACACACACACACACACACGCACACACACACACACTCAGCAGTCTCATCAACAGACCTGTATACTCTGTAGCTCCCATAGGGGCTGTAGATCATTGGAGGCGTGTCTCGACTCTTGACTCCATCATTTGGATCTGCGCGCACACACACACACACACACACACACATACACACACACACATCCATCCACTTCACAGGACAAACAGCGCCAACACTGTCTGAGTGAACATGGCTACACATACCATCACACTACCTCATCAAGTAACATGGTGCTCTTGTGCAATGGAGGCCCGTCTCATCTGGTCTGCAGCCCACACATTTCCTAGCTCAGTCCCAGCGGTTTCTGACAGTCTGTGATTTGACTCCCTCAGCTGACAGCATGAAGGAACAGGTGCCTGTGAAATTGAAGTGGGGGCTCTTTTTATTTTTTTTTTATTTTTTTTTTTGGCGGGAAATGCAGGGGAACCAGCCGCTGTGTCGGCGACTGCGAGCGACGGCTATAGACAATGGCTCTCGCAGACCAGGCAGGGGGTTGTGAAGGGGTTCAAATCAGGGAGGAGCCGCGGAGCTGTTGACTTGACTGCGTCACGGTAATCGTTCTGCAGAACGCCAACATTTAGCCGCGACTCACTGCTGATCTTTGAAACACACTCTACATGTGCGATTGCAGGCTGAGGGGTAGAGAAGGGTGTGTATTGGAGGGATAGCTTCAAACAAACAAAACATTTCAGGAATGGTGGTTTTGTTCCACAGCGAAAGTTATAGACTGATAGCGGAGGTCCCTTTAACTCTCTGACCGTGTTATAAACTTCCCTGTGTAGGGTGTAAAAGAGCTATACAGTTCAATCATAAACCAATCTCCACAGCAACAGTCTGACATAACCTCTGCTTGCTGTCTGTCCACGTTTCATTCCTTGTTCTGCTCTGGGGAACAGTCTTGCGGTGTCGTTTGGCGGTCGTGAGGGCTTCTGAGGCTCGTCGTGTTATCAGGGGCTGGAGTGGTTTGCCATTATTGTGTCCACACACTTATTATAGATTCCATTAAGATGGCAGTTAAATTGTATGTCCCTGACACTTTTAAAGAACGTTGTTTGTTTTAGACAATACATCTTGATGCCAAGTCACAAAAGTATTAAATGTTTAACAAAATAAGAGATGAAATGAAATGACAAAACCCCCAACACCTTCAAAATAGTTATCTTTACATTAAAATATATATTTTTAAAGCCATAACTGATATAAAACTATAAAATATATTCTACAAGATACAGTAATGACTTGAAAGCATTGAAATGGAGTTCAACAGAAAAGGGAAATTCTTCAAAGACTAAGCTCACTGTTGATGTTCAATACAGTATTTTGCCAATACAAAATGCTGGGGTAAAAAATAAAAATAAAACGCAGTTAAAAGCTATAGTACAGGAAAAGCAGAATGTCAACACACACACACACACACACACACACACACACACACACACACAGACACAGACACACGCAAAATGTGCACAAACATGCACACATGGAAGAAAATCTATGTTTATTATATACTTTGCATAATATACTATATTATAGCCATTCCACTGGACAGCAAGCAAATTCACCAATATTCAAAGCATCCACATTACAGTTTAAAAGGCCATCTGACATGACAGCTGAAATGATAAGATACATGAACTAATACATTTCTCATACAGTGTTTGGTTTACACTGAGCATTTCAAAACACAAAACCAGTAAACAACTTCAAGCCGTGAGTAACCCAGCCAAGTACCACGCAAACAATTCTATTTCTCTGCGGCGGCTTCTCGCTTGTGAGACATTTTCCTTGCATGGCTGAGGAAATAGCGCATTGTAAATAAAAGATTAGTGCGATTGTGTCACATTACGGCGAGGTTCCCCTCTCAGCTTAGGCTGATTTGTGAGGCCGTTCAGCTGTGTTTCCCGAACACTCCTTTTAAAATGGATGTACTGGGCCTTGAATTGTTGTGCGGCGGAAGCAGTCCCAATTAATACGACGGCGCCATAAAATAACTATTGAACTGACAAACGGGTAAATAAATGAGGATTTGCTGCTGGAGATTCAGGGACGGATGTGTGCTGGTGAAATTTACACCGCCACTATCGGAGGAAGTCTATTCAGTCATCTAAAAATGCCCTGCTGTCTCGCCCAAGCAGGGGTGGTTAGAAGATGGACCCATAATCTCTAATGCTGACATGGGATCATTTCAATATTTACGGCGGGCTCTACAGCACATAGAATGATCGCCCGTGATTAGGCCACGGCTCTTTAGTGTAGCAATAACGTGCGTCAAGGACAGCACCGAAGATGAGGCCGTAAAGTGGTCTCAAGGAAGTTGAAATAAATGGCCTTAAGGAGCCACAGAAGACAATCCGCCTGGAGTTAAAAAGGCAGCCTATAGCTTTGTACAAACGGTGCCAGCACAAGCTGAATCTAAACAAAACAAAAAAAAGCGTAAATCGATGTAAATCAATTGCATACGGACCAAAATACAACCTCAGTTTATATCAGTTGTGAAATGCTTAGGCTACTTGGTATTCCTTTAATAAAGAGCACTGACCAAAGCCGAGCGACACCGTTTTCATCCCATAAAGCTTAACACTGTTCCCTGCATGCTGATGAAATAATACAAGCTGACTAAGTCATGTCATGACAACTGCAGGGTAAATATGAGTTTTTAATTTACACTTTCGCATTCGGAAGGTCGCGTGGTCTTAGTCATGGCTGCTATTTCCACATGCATTAATTGGACTAAGGCATTTTGACTGGGCTAAGCCCAGTTATTTTGAGGGTTTTGCGGGGCCCAATGAGTAACGGGCACATTTGGTTGCGGTTGTCTCGCTTGACACCTCCCCGGCGAGAATTAACTTTGTCTTTATAGCTGCCATCGGAAGGGCTGTTCAGCGGAGGGACCCATCCCGATCCAGGTGAATTCATTAAAGCATTATCATTTCAAAAATAGTCATAATCCCTCTAGCTTTTTGTGCCTCGGTTTCCCGCCATTTCACTCGCCAAAAATTCGACAGTGTGTCCACAACGACGCACACACTGGGTTTTAATTTGCGGCGTCTAAATGAATTTAGAGGTTTAAAGCCATCGCTGTTCTAGTGGTGGTATTAACCTGGTGCTTCTCATTAGCCCCCTCCCCCACCACCCCCACCCCCCTCTCGGCTGATAAAGAGGCGAAGGGGCGCGCCGGTGAAGACAGACGTCTCTCACTGACAACGGGTGACAGAGTGGATCACCGCCGTCTCATGAATAGTAATGGCTGCCACCGCACCCTGTTCTCCCCCGTGTGAGGAGTGACGGATTCCCATGTCAACAGAGACAACTGACTGGAGGAGAGACTCTCTTTCTTTTTTTTGTTGTTGGTGGGGTGGGTGGTTGGGTCGGTTTAGAAACTGAAATAGTGCCAAGAAGGCGCCAGCACAGCATTGTTTGGCTGTCAGCACCGCTCCCACTGCCTACCTGGGAGAGAGAGAGTAAATAAACAAAAGGCAGTAGTGGGGAATGGGGAGGGTGCGCTGCATTCTGCAGCCGGTGGGTCCCCACCCATGTGCACCGACAGTCACTGGGATGTCTCAATAAGTTAGAGCCAGCAGCAGCTCTTAATGCACTCCCTTCCAAAGTATCGATAAGGGAAAGGGGATGAGTGTGTGTGTGTGTGTGTGTGTGTGTGTGTGTGTGTGTGTGTGTGTGTGTGTGTGTGGGGGGGTTGTAGTAGACACAAATAGCATGCCTATCTAAAGGGGTGATGTAACCGATAACGTGTGCACGCCTTTCCTGGTTCACCGGACCTGAGGCAATCGATGGCGGCCCAACGGGGAAGTGGGGGGTGATGACAGACCAACTTTCGAATCCAGAATTGGCAGCGCTCAATATGACGCCATGCACTTTAACCCTCCCGCTGTCCTATGGGTCAAAATGACCCGGTGCACTTGCCAGTAGCGGGCAGCAACCACAACACGG
>JAODUK010003100.1:0-11652 GCA_027564635.1 Typhlichthys eigenmanni
AAAAGAGCCGGCTCTTATTGCTGAGCCGAGTCTAAAGAGCTGGCTCACCAAAAAGAGCCGGAATGCCCATCACTAATGCAGAGGGTGCGAGGAAAGTTGCAACGAGAAAAGTGGAAAAATAAAAAAATGATAGTGAGTATATACAATCATATCAATGGCTATAATAAAACCAGCTATTTGACAGCCATACAAATATGCTGATTTGTAAAACGCATTGATAATTTACCTTTAAACGAATCAAATCATATTAATAATCGTGTTTGCTATTCAAATAGTATTAATGGAAAGAAACATTATCATAATGAAGTCATCCTGCTGTCATTTACTGCCAGTGTTTCAATTGGCATAGTTAATGGTATTTTCTTCCAGGTGTAATCATTTAGCCAGCTCAAATTAAGCCTATGATATGTTTGTATGCCACTGTACCAGCAGTGTTGCATTGAGGTTAACAGAAAGTTGTAAAAGTTGAAGTATCCCTATGCTCCCTATAACACTGATAATATAGTGTATGGCTCCGGTACAGTAGTATGGGGAAGCCAAGTGTCATGCCTTGCGGTCTGGTGCCTTAGACTACTTGTTGTCATCATGCCTCGGTGACTGAACCTTTTGTTGTGATTGTTTAATTAAGCAGTGGTGTTGAAGTGCCAGTTTCAATCTGCCAACGGGCGACAAATCATTAGACAGGCAATGCATGGAATCCCACTGCTTTGACGGTAGATGGTAAACAACCCACGGAGAACAGGCGAGAGGAGAGAAGGGTAGAGGGATAGGAAAAGCATGGAACCAGACCAGAGGGGGCAGGACACCCATAGTGGTTAGGGTGACTAGCTCCGGCTCGAAAAGCTGTGCTGGCGGAAGAGGCACGTGCACGATGAACAGTCAGGCAGTCCGTGTTGATGAAGGCAAGGAAGGGTAATTTATGGGTTTCAGTGAGATGGAGCAAGTGCCCATGTTGTTTGGTAGTTTGCTAGGTGTTGTGCAGGAATGTGTGAGCAAGGGCAGAGTTGGTGGCCTGGGCTATCGGTGTGCCAGGATCAAATTCCCACCCTGCCACCCCCACTGGGAGATGGGGGGGGGGGGGGGTAAAGACATTAACATGGCTGAGGATTATGGCCCACTAAGAAGAATGATCAGGGGGGATTTGCCCGCCAGGCACACAATGGCACCGCCCACGCATTACACGCAGACACACCCTGCACCCATCAGCGTTGAACAACAGACCTGAGCTGCTTGTTGTGATGGGTTCTGGCCGCCTGTGTGACATCCAGACAGAAATGGAGGGTGGCAGGTGTCTATGTTGGAGTAGGGCACAATACCAGGACGGGCCGCTTTCTTTTTTATTTGCCCCTGCAAACGTTTGAGGGTCAGCTGACAGCGCTGAAAGAAAACATCCGGCAGCGGACAATGAAGAGAGCAGGCCGGTTTAAACCTGCTCTGTACACTGGCCTAGAGCATGGCAGCAGTGGGGTCTATGGGAGAGACTGGGGCATCTTCCCTATCAGTTCTATTACTAACTACTTTCTAACTTCTGTTGCTCTGGGTCTGGCTGCAGCCATGCCCCTTCTAGAAGAGACCTTGCCCCAAGAGCATCCACTCACCCTGCCTGTGGTCATCATAGGTGAGCAGCAGCAATTAACGGACATCTTCACCCGTTATCCTCATCCTCTCAACAGAGACACGCATGGTGACAAGCTTACATCTACAGTAATATCATGGAGAAATGCTGAGGAACAAAAACTGTGGACGTTTTAGTTCCTTAGCATTTCTAATTCCACTTGCGTCCCTTTTAGGCAATGGCCCGTCGGGTATCTGCCTGTCCTACTTGCTGAGTGGCTACAATCCCTATTTAGACACAGGCACTGTGCACCCGAACTCCATTCTCTACCAAAAACTGCTGAAGATGAAGCACTTACCCATCACTGAACAGGTAGAGGCACTCCGGTGAGCAGAGACATAAAGCACAAACTTGCCCGTCATAACTACATTCGTATTGCAGGACCTTGAATATCTGAGTGAGGGTCTGGAGGGACGATCGGGGAATCCCGTGGCAGTGCTGTTTGACACACTCCTACACCCCAATGCAGACTTTGGCTACGAGCTCCCCCCTGTCCTACATTGGAGGAGGGACAAGCTACAGCACATCCCACACCTGGTCCTGGGAAGGGCGACACCGGGAGGTGCCTGGCACGTAAGCAGCTCCAAATCTCTCAACGCATAACTGTTTATGCACACTCCCGTCACTGAATATGTCCTGCTCAACTGCCCTAGTCACTTACTGTAACTGTCTTCTCACTATAAATAAGATGTACCCTTTAATCCAAACTGTCTCTTTACTCAGGCCATGGAAGGCGCCATGCTAACTATTAGTCTTGGCATCTGGATGGAGCTACCAGGGGTAAACTACAGAGACCTGATTAACAAGAAACGCAAGTAAGGCGGCCGGTGAATGTGAAGATTCCCAAACCGTCTCTTGCACAATCACGATTTATTATCTTTGATCTCTCTTAAAGGAAGGGTTAGTCATTCTCGAGAACGCTTGCTAACTTCGAGTTAAAAACAATATCACTCCACAGCACCAATCCACTCATCGAAACGCACTGTGAAGCATAGCGTAGTACTACGGCTTTGTTGATGTGAGCAGTGTTCGCCACTTTATGTTGCTATTTACGGAGCCAGGGCTGTGTAGACATATCAGCGTATACGTATAAGCTAGCAAAATGTGCGGAGACATTTGGTGAATGACAAAGTGTATTAGCTTACATTTAGCTTGCAATAGCTGACTATACCTTTTATCCCTGTCTTTTCTCCAGGTGTGCAACCAATGACAGAGCCACCCCAGAGGAAATCTCATCTTACTATCGCAACTATGTAAAGCTCATGGGGCTCCAGAAGAACTTTGTTGACAACACCTATGTGACCTCTGTCCAGAAACTGTGCCGGGGGCACAAGGACGAGGGCTTAGAGAATGGGCACAAGAAGCAGGGCCATGAAGGGTTGGGAGACGGGGGCAGTGGGAGGTTTGAAGGAAGCAACGTTGAGTGTGAGGATGGTGGTGGTGGTGGGGCTCTGTGGGAGGTGAGGGGATACCAGCGAGTGCAAAGTGACATCCATATCCCATTCTGCCTGTTTGCAGAGAATATTGTCCTTGCCACAGGCGTGTCCGATTCGCCGACCCGGCTTGGCGTTGAAGGGGAGGATCTTACGTTTGTGTTCCACAGCATATCTGATTTAGGAGTGGCTCTGAGCCAGAGGAAACTGAATCGAAACTCTGATCCAGTTTTAATTGTAGGCGCTGGCTTAAGTGCAGCAGATGCAGTTCTGTCTGCGTTCAACAACGACATTCCAGTGTTGCATGTCTTTCGCAAAAACATAGACAACCCTGAGCTCATTTTCAAACAGCTGCCCAAGACCCTGTATCCAGAATATCACAAAGTATATCACATGATGTGCTCCCAGATCCATGCAACAGGCATGGCGGTGTCCTCAGTTGCAAATAGACCCCAGGCTGCAAGTATTGCTTCCTCAGTCTGTGCTAAGATGTGCTCTAAGACAGAACTAAGCTCTAAAACCACTTCCGATGGACGCCTATTCCCTGACTACACCAGCTTTCCTGAACACTGTGTTGTGTCTTTCCAGTCTGACTTGAAGTGCATACTGCAAGGAAACAACTCCCTAAAGGCATTCAAGATCTCTATGGCTCTGGTGCTGATTGGGACCCATCCAGACTTGTTTTTCCTCAAGGGCAATGGCCAGTACCTCGGTCTGGATCCAGAAAAGCTAATTTCCTGCAAGAAGAACCCCATTGATGTTGACCCATATACGTTTGAATGTGCTAAAGAACCAGGTCTCTTTGCCATGGGACCCCTGGTTGGAGACAACTTTGTTCGCTTTTTGAAGGGTGGAGCTTTGGGCATTGCTGCATGTCTGCTGAAGAGACATAAAAAGAATGGAAAACAAATAAAAAATGGAGGGAACAACTTAATATGAAGAGATGGAGACAGGAGGTCATATCAACTGTAGTATTGAGTAGTACATTTCCAGGCACATAACACATTACGGATTGACGTGAAAGGTAGAGCAGTGTTTTCAAGCAAAAGCAAATAATGTGAATGGGCATCCACAAAAGTCCAATCTAAAATGTGCCAATGTTTGGTAGTCCTCTTCTTTCTGCACTATATGGACCTCATTTATTTACTTTGGTTGTCTTTTCAATACAACATATGCCTCTCACACACAACCAACATTTACTAGCCTTCAATCCACACTTGTGTTATCATGCTAAGCCTACAGTATGGCTAGGCCTACAGTATGGTTAATCTGCAGTTGAATTATCTCAAAAGTGGACTATTGCAACCAGGATAGCTTGACTGACCTGTTGATCATTGACATTGATCATTGACATTTTGCAGCTGTCAACTTAATTGTCCGGAGCTACAGTTTGTGTTTCTGGATAGATACTCAATCTAATCTTCCGCATGATTCTGAGCCTGAACCTCATACCTCAATTTTCTCATGGTTCCTTCCTAGCTTATAAATAACACTAAAAATATATAAATCCCGACCTTGTCATTTGGATCAGAGCTATTGACAAAAATGCAGATGGTTTACTTACAAACATGTTTTCATGGACCCAAATTCATTAAGAGGATACTTTGGGGCTAGCTGTCCTGACTAGTCTGCGTACAAGAAGAAAATAATATGAATTAGCATGCCACCTTATGAAGTTATTCTGAAGGCCATAAATACTACACCTTTTATACAAACATTGAATTTCAATGCAAGTATTTAGATACACATCCAAGTAGAAAAACCCATCTTTAAAAAAAAAAAAAACAAAACTTAATGAGATCCTTACTAATCTGTAGGCTACCATTTTGAACACAAATGTCCTGTTTTGACAGTCGGCGATCTAAAACTTTATCAGTGTATCATGTTGTTGGCTGAATCTGATAATGCTAACATGCATAACTTGTGCCATGCAATTACCTAGATGTGCCCACTGCCTGTGTACATGCATACTTGTGGCATGATTTGGCCAGGAAACCAATTACTAGCCTTGCAGTTATGTAATGCCAGTTGCCAAATAGCTTTCAGACAAAAGTTAGAATGTTTTTTTTTTTTTGTAAATTTGCCAATTGTGTGTGTGTGTGTGTACACGTACATGTATGACGAGGAGCTTCTCTCTTCTGGCATTCACTGGGAGCACAGCGTACAGGGTGAACTATACAGAATCAATGTCTTGCTCAACCTGCCCTCTGCAGAGTGGATTTCTCTTGAGCATGGTGCTCTGTTTAAGAGTGGGCTCACTACTAAGTACGCCTCAAAGGAAAATACCATTATCAATGTAAAATGAATGCTCTTGTTCTGTTCTACACTCCTGCTCTTCACACATTTGCTGTGGACCTGAAAGGACATGGAAGATGTCAAGCAGCTGCAAATACACTGATTCTACCTAGTTTAAGATTTATAGATAGCTAGCTAGCTATATATAAATAAATTAAAGAAATAAAAGAAAGGAATGTTGACGTCTTTCCTTCTCTCCTCCTGCTCATCTTAACCAGGCCCTACTAAATTAAAACCAGGGAGCTCATTGGTCCCTTGTTACCAGAATAGTTGCTTTGCGAAAAGTATTGCTACACACTCTTGTTAAACTGAAATGGATTTATGTTTTGTACGCTGTATTTTTTTATTACTAACAAATAAAGCCTTTAAGTCCTAAAGTAGTTTATTTTTTTAACATACATTATCTTGCTGTCAGAAGACAAAATATGCAAACAGTGTGCAACATTTCACTATAAAGTAAGAACATACAAACATTTGTCACCGGCAAAGATTTCTTGTAATTTTAGATGAAGCATCAATTCACAACTATATTAATGAACATTATTGTCACAGTTGACATAATGGGAGTATAATAATCCATTCTGAGGGGTGTTGGGATAGTTTGGCAAAACTCCTGTGTCGATAACGGTTTTCTTTCCATTTTATCTTCTCCTGGTGAGTTTGGAGGGGTTGTACCTAAACACAGACACACATCGACACACATCGTTGGGCTTTTAACATTCCTGATGAATCATTCTTCAATGTCCTTAGTGGCATTTTGAACAAACCCAAATTAGATGTTGTAAATCGTGTTGTAAAACTGAAATCAAACATCCTTCCAATAAACCTTGTCTGGATGCCTGGTTTTTGCCTACCCCAAAAAATAAAGGAATGTTTTCTTAGCAGAGTAGTCTGTTCCCTGGTTACGCATGACTGACTGGACATGATGACTTGGTGATCAAACAGCCATGACACACACACACACACACACATCTCACACTGTCTCTGTTCTGCTTAGACAGAGAAAACACAGCAGCTTCAGTGTCAGCTTACATCACCTCTGTTACCCTAGCAACCACTCCCTGCTGTGACGCAGGAGTCACCCAAATTGTGATTGGTTAAATTGTCAGCAAAGTGGATTGTCCAAAATGTCCAATATCTACATTTATCCTAAACCGATTGTAGTGGCTGGTGATGTTAAGCTAACATTTACTTTCTATCCTCGTCCATTAAATGCAAGGTATCTCAACCAACAACATGGCTCAAACATGCAAAAATACAAGTTCCTCACCTGAATAGGTCATCTCCTAGACTCTCCTCGCACTTGTTTCGATGCTCCTCCTGAAACAAACAAGCACAGACTTTAAACGGATGGATTAGGCACAGAGAAAGTGACAGATGTAGAGATGTCTCTCGCTCCCCAGCATGGAGGGGGAGGGAGAGACAGAGATGCAAAATTACCTCAGCTGCATCTTTTAGCCATTCATCTAGCTCTGAATTATTGCCCCTGTGGTGGGCAAGAAGAGCTAACCCTCGAATGACCTGGGGCAAATCGTCTGCCGCTGGCACTGGCACCTGGGGCAAACACAGGCCAGAGAACACATTTGGGAAAAGAAATCAATACATTGAGCATTACATATTATAGGGGACAGGATGGTCTAGTGGTCTGGGTGTTGGGCTCCCAGCCGGAAGGTTGTGGGTCCGAACCCTGGTGTTGACCTACCTGTAAGCATCCTTGAGCAAGATGCCTAACCCCCTAACTGCTCCCAGTGGTTGGTCACACCTTGCATGGCAGCAGTCACCATCGGTGTATGAATGTGTGTGTGAATGGTTGAGTGTGAGGCAATTCTGTAAAGCGCTTTGAGTGGCCGGAAGGTTAGAAAAGCGCTATATAAATGCAGTCCATTTACCATTACTGAATGTATTATGGGAGAAAATGTCCATGGAGTAAACCTGCTAATATTTCAATATATTTTATTCTCCACAATAAACTATAACTGAATAAAAAATACAGATAAACGTGGGCTTGTTACATCTGAAACTAACCTTGCGGAAGCATTTGAAGTTCTTGGTATAGCCGTTACCCTGGATCTGCTTAGGTTTGGCTTTTGGAGGTCCTGTAACTGTGAGCGACTTGAACTCCACTAAGACCAGCCTCTTAGGAAGGTCTTCCCCGTGGTCCTTCTTCTGCAATACAAGGTGCATACAGACACAAGGATCAAACAAGGATAAAAATAAACACAGGGTAGTGAGATCGAGAGAGGTCGTTTTTACAGCACGTACTGGGGCTTCCTGTTTGACAGTGGGCTTTTGAGGAGCCTCTAGCACTTCTCTTTGTCGATCTAGATCTCTATCTACTGGTGCTGACTTCTGTAACAAGACAAAGAATAGTTCTATTTCATTTCTACTGGTGCGTTAAGCACCTGGATATCCATCGCACACATGTGCAGGTCAAGTGTTTCTATCAACAAAGTCACTTGTGACCTGGGTGACGTGTGACCCCGCCCCGGTACTAAAGGCACATTCACCCAGGAAGTGGCCTCTTGGCAATCTTCTCGCGAGAAGGCCGAGTGACTGCCAAGCTCTGGCGGTCATCCGAAATTCATAGAACCGCGGTTACATACGTAACCATCGTTCTATTTAATTTCTACTGACCGCCAGAGGCGGTGCGTTAAGCACCTGGATATCCATCGCACACATGTGCAGGTCGAGTGTTTGTATCAACAAAGTCACTTGTGACCTGGGTGACGTGTCACCCTGCCCCGGTACTAAAGGCACGTTCTCCTAGGAAGTGGCCTCTTGGCAATCTTCTCGCGAGATGGCCGAGTGACTGCCAAGCTCTGGCGGTCATCCGAAATTCATAGAACCGCGGTTACATACGTAACCATCGATTTATGTATAAAATTTATGTATCAAGCAATGTTGTTGTTTTTTTTATGAGCAATGCTCATTTTGTTTAGGATTTCTTAGATCAGACCAAAAATAAAAATGCATCCGTTCTCACCAGAACAAAAGACACCTCATCATCTTTAACCTCTGAGCACTGATTGGTTGTCAATCTCGTCGCTGAATGCTTGGAGGACCACTGATTGGTTGCACGGTCTCTCTCAGGTGCCAGCTTCTCTCTGGCAGATGTAGTTTCAGCCGACTGTTGCCTCTGGTTACTATTGGCGGTTGAGGCATTCTCAAGGCCCACGTTCAGCTTTTGATTGGCTTCATCTTTACTTGGTGGATCAATCCTCTGCCTTTTACTGGCCGCAGTGTTAAAGGGCGATTTCCCATTAGTAGAGCAAGTGGTCTCTTGCTGTGCCTGCAGTTTCTTACTGGCAGTCGGTGGCTCATCCAAACAATCCATGTCTTGGGACATAATGGACTCCAGCTCTTCCATCGTTATCCCTGCCTCTGCCTCCACCTCCTTCCTCTTTCTGCTCTGTGGCCCCTGCAGAGCAGGGTGGGAGACCCTGTGTGACAGAGCCCCTGAACTCAGCTGGCTGCCGGGCGTCGTCTCGTCATAACACTCCATGTTTTCAGACATAACGGACTCCAGCTCCTCCACCGATATGTCGGCCTCGGCCACGATCTCCTTCCTCTCCGGGAACACTGTGTCCGGCAGGGCCTCGGACGGTCCTGCAAACAGGTCAGCCCTCGAACCCGGCTGACTGTGGGTGCCGCTGGCTGTGGGAAGTGTGTCGGCGTGCGAGGCTGCGGCGCTCTGCCTGGAAGAGGGCGTGGAACTTGGGACAGGCGAGGGCGGCGGCGGCACGGCCCTCTTTGGCTGCGACTGGGCAGCAGAGGACTCTTCCTCGCGAAGCCTGGAACACGAGTGGAGAGATCTAAGCAAGTGAAGATTTTGATAAGCAACAACCCGAAATGACATACATTCATGGGATTGACAGGCAAAAACATGATTTTCTATACAGGCAGGAGCTATATGAACAAAAGCAGGGCTTTTCACTCACTACATTTATAGCTCAAAAATCCTTACCTACATAAACGCTAGTGATTATAAACACATTTCAAATCCCATTGACAATACACAGTATACACAGTACATACCGTTTTTTATTGACTGGCTGAAAGAAATTGATAAGAGTAGACTGCTTCTGAGGGGAACCTTGGGTGGGGGACATTTGTTTCTGAGGCAGGAGCCTTGTGCCACCATTGGCTTTAGGAAAACATGGCTGCTCATCGTTCCTTCTATGTGATACTAGAAAAAAAAAACAACAACAATACAGTTAGCTAACATGATAAGTCATTCGTTTAGCTGTAATGGCACCTAGAGATGCAGGCGCAACGTCTCTACCTTGGGGTTTTGGGACAGCTTTCTTCCTCTGAGATTCTGTGTTCTCCACATTAAATGATGGGCTTACTGCAGTGCAATGGTCTTCTGTTTCCTGTGCTATGGGTTTGGACTGGCATGGCTGAGCACCAGATCTGTTGTGGCTCCTCTCGGGAGTTTCCATTACTATAGACACCCCAGCCACTTTACTATGCTCGGTCCTGAAGAAAAAAAACAACCAACAAACAAACAAAACACTGTTTGACAAAGTGATTTTAATAAACTGACGTTTGCAATAACGAATATACTGTACGTGTAAGCATGTTTATACCCTTGAAACGGTTCTGTGTTGACTGCATATGCTGTGATGTTTTGAGATGCCACAGATAATACAGTCTCCTCCACAGCTGCATTCTGGGAAAGCGTAGCAACAATAATGCTGGGCTGTACTTTTTGTGTTGACACTGAAACATCCCCAAAACAATTTGAACAAATTTAAATAAAAAGATCATACATAATTACAGCAGGGCAATGTGCTAGACAGTAACACAGGCACAGAGGTTTGTATTGATCAGTATTACTCACTTGAATCCATTAATGGATTGGATGGATTGCAGTACTTGTCACAAGAAGAGTAGATGGCTGCCAATCCTATCTCAGATTCTGGAATTAATCGAAGGCCTTTTCTGTATCAGAGGAAAGAAATGTGGTTAGTAATAAAAACAGACAATTGTACAAAAGCATTCTGGATATCAGGCCCTGATAAATGTTTCATTCAGTGTGGATTTGTACAGCCTTTGTATGAAAGGTGCGTACATTTGCAGAATACTCTTCACTGAGTTTGCCCACTCATTTGTGGCAGAAGGAAGAAGAACGTGGGTGTTTCCGAATGCTATGTCAACAACACAGCTCTGCTGAGACTCCAGCAATGACTGAGGCATTGATGGTTCCTGCAGCAACTGGCTCCTCCCCCCTCCAAAACTCACTGCAGCACTCAAGCGCTTAAACTGTCAATAGAATAGAACAAGTGTGAAGAGTATGTGTACTGCAGCTCAAAGACATATGTCTGAAGGTCATAAAAATTATCTCCCCATTCCTCAACCATAATAATAATAATTATTATTATTAATAAGTGGATCATTAAAGACGATCCACTGAACGGTCAGTCAGATATGAGACATAAATGTACGGGTTATATTTTTTGTGCTGATGTCCATTTTAGGAGGAATACATCAAACCTGTTTGGAACTAAGGAAAATAAAGGTTTTTCCATCAAAGATCCGTCTACGCTCTGGCTTTGCCCCAAGTTCCACTTTCTCTATATTCAAGCTTGGCTCATCAATCTCTGGGATGAACCTGCAGGTATCAAACAACATATATGTAATGTACTGTGGGTGTGGTATTCAATGTCACTCAGAAAAGGGACTGGCCTGTATCGTACCTATCAGGATTAGGAGGGGGTGTTTTCTGCTGCAGAGCTTTGGTGAGCTCTGTGAAAAACTCTGGCTTGACGATGGGCCGACAACAAAGCAGAGCACATATAGTCTGCATTAAGATAAAAAAGAACGCACATTAGCATCTGTTTTAACAACAGCTTCTCCCACAACACACGTACGCACACACATTACTGAGACCAGCTGACCTTGATGGTGACTTTAACAGAGGGCATGATCAGGTGAGTACAGTCCTGAGTCCAGCTGTTAACCAGCTTGCCACCCAGAGGGAGCAGAGCCTGTGAGAGTGAGGCCTTCCCATCATTGTCCACACATGATGTACAGACTACTATCTTCTGATGGTCCACACTGGGAGGACAGGGGAACACACATAACATAAACAGTGACAAAGAGTCATTTTATACTAATCTAAATGCATATTATAGATTTTCTTAAACCTTCCACCAATTAAGATGCCTCAGGTCAATACCCTGTGACTGTAGTCAGTAGCAATAAAACGATGGTTACGTATGTAACCGCAGTTCTATGAATTTCGGATGACCGCCAGAGCTTGGCAGTCACTCGGCCTTCTCGCGAGAAGATTGCCAAGAGGCCACT
>JAODUK010003101.1:0-11652 GCA_027564635.1 Typhlichthys eigenmanni
GCTCCAGACAACACAGCTCTCAGGTTCATAGGGACACACAAACCTCTCCACCACGATAAGGTGATGGTTCCCGGAGAATCACAAATATGTGAGAATATTTTAACAGGCTTTGGTATCAATATTTTGATCATATTTAAACAACACAAACTTCTAATTCTGAAATTATGACTTAGTGTAGTCATGGAGAGCTGGGTACCCCGAGAGAGTGTGGAGGAGTGTCCCAGATCGAACAATTGTATGCCTGTCACAATAACTATTTTTTGTTGGCTAATTAATTGTTCCAGAAATAATCGCGATAAACTATATTATTGTCATTTTAAGGGCAGACAAGAAAAGACAAGGGTGGAATGACAAGGGAAGCAGGGAGAAGTTTAACTGAAACACTGGAATATATTCAAAACAAGCATTCAACACTCTGTGATGGTAAAGGTTGGTTGTGAATTACGTATTGATGTGCCCTACGCCAGAGACGATTATTTTGTCCAGATGGAGCAGTAACTTAACCCTTTGATGCACAAGCTACCCAAACCCCATCTCATGCACAGCATGGGTCAAAAATGACCCGTATTAATTTCCTATGTATTTTCATGTATGGCTCAGTGTTTCTTTGCTATATCTTTTAAAACAATTTAATTTAATAATTTTATATTTCAAGTATTATTACACATTATTATTTTCATGTTTCCTTTTATTCTTTATGAACATTACTACATCAATTTACAAAATTTATGCAAGTATGATGATAAAAATAAAGACATACTATAATCATTTTGTAAAAATAATGACTTCAGCAGTGATATGGAGCAAACATCCATCCATCCAACTTCTCCCGCTTAATCGGAGTCGAATCGTGGGGGCAGCAGTTCCAGCAAGGGATCCCAAACTTCCCTTTGCCGAGCCACATCCGCAAGCTCTGACTGGGGGATCCCGAGACGTTCCCAGGCCAGTGTGGGGATATAATCTCTCCACCTAGTCCTGGGTCTTCCCCAAGGCTTCCTACCAGCCGGATGTGCTTGGAACACCTCCCAAGGGAGGTGCCCAGGGGGCATCCTTATTAGATGCCCGTACCACCTCAACTGGCTCCTTTAGCAGCGGCTCTACTCCGTGTGGTGTCTGTGCCATGGCAGACACCACACCAAAACAAACTGGCTGGTAACTACCTATTTCTATCTATCATAGTCTCAGTAAAACTGTAAATAACACTTGATTTTATTATGGTGGAGACTAAGGACAGCACGGAGAAAAGGGGACAGATATACTGCTTGATTTAAAAATAAAACGTTTTATTAAATTGTGGTAAATAAGTGCAGAGAGGCAGAAATTATGTTAAATAAGTGTACAAACAGGCTGCATATAGAAATGTTACCCCCCCCCTAAATGGATCAATGAACATTACAATATGATTGTCCTTCACTAGCATACAATACTCTTGTTTAAATAACTAAACTGCAACAGCTCTTCAACTAAGGTAAGGTAATATAGCCTAGTCTATCGTTATGTCAACAACGGCAAATAGGCCTCTCCACACAGTATGGTCTAATGTTATACTGTTATACTATTCTTGAATTAACACATTTTATTTGTAAAATAATGTAACTGCATGAACATGTTGATTCACTATACATTAGAAATCTAAATTGATGCATTAAATAGCTACTAATTACCTATAATCGCAGTTATGTAGCTGTATTTATCTGTACAATCCATGATTCAAACTGCCCGCCAAGCACTTCCAGGAACTATTTAGCATCTACATGAACCACGTGATAATCGAACATTTCGAACTTCCGTTGGTGTAACTCTGTTTACTTCTATGGCTCTGGTCTGCAGGTTCTGCAGACAGAATTTCCTAATCTAATAATGGGTTTTGGACTAAATATTTTTTACTGGATTGGACAATGTAACAGGATTGTGTTGGTGGATTAAGTGGTAGATAGATACATGAGTCTAGGTGAGTACAGTACCGGTGTTACCTCAAATTTTAAGTACCGGTATTTTGGTCTGTTATTCATGTGCACAAGCCCTTAAACAGTCCTGACTGTTCGCTTGGATTTTAAATTACCGGTATGAGTTTCGTTTTTTGTCTCGTGTCTGTCCATGTCCCCCGTCCCTCTCCTCACAGATGAGCCGTGCTGATGTTTACCGTAGTAGACTTTAACAGTACAAGCAGTCTTATTTATTTTATTATTTTATTAAAATGTATTTTATTAAAATAAATAAGCATTAAAGCATAACATTCTACAAGTTAAGCTACACAAACATTCTCCTGTACAGTCAGTACCGGTACAGCTTGTAGTGCAGGCTGTACATGGCTCCATTGTACTATGAACGGTGTCGTCTGAATGGGAGCTCGTGCCGACACGAAGCTTCGTCTATTCGCTAGTGATTACTATGGATGTGACACAGAGCGAAAGGGAAGGGAGTGCAAAACGAACGAAAAAACGAAAAACAACACACAGGGCCAAAAGAGCGAAGCCTTTAATGCAACAACATAAAAGGGAAACGAACACAAACTCCAAAACGAACATAAACGGCGTACACATTCACGTACCATAACTCGAACCGAAAACATGACCATGAACAGTCAACATGAACAGGAACATGAACAATAACCTGCAACGTTCCGCCGCGCGTCACCAGCCTATATGCCCTCACACCCAAATGGCTGACGGCAATCGGCTGATTGCACATGTGGGTGTGAGGCGCTGGTGACGCGGGCAAAGGTTTGCGGCGCCCGTAGCCGCAACCCTGGACGTTACAATGGAAGCTCCGAAGCTCAGAAAACGACGCTATAGTTATGGATTAGAGCAGGGGTGGGCAATTATTTTCACTTGGGGGCCACATTGAAAACATTGCGAACTTCGTGGGCCACATTACTTTGTTAACGCATTTTAAAATAAAACACAAAACAGCTGTTAACTTGCATATTTATGCATATAGGCAATTTCTATTCAACATAATTTTAATAATCAAACATAGCAATTAATTTTACCTATGTTTTCTTTTACGCAGCAGTAAATTAAGTAACACTGTGTAAAAAAGTAATAAAGTAATTTTATGTTGTATTATTATTATTTAAATGTTTGATGTACCAGGCGGGCCAGGTAGGACATCTCAAAGGGCCGCATCCGGCCCCCGAGCCTGACTTTGCCCACGCCTGGATTAGAGGGACACAAGTGATTTTTATTCAGAAAGTGAGAAAGGAAAAATGTAAATGACAATTTGTGATGATCTAAGACAAGTTAATTGAGCATAGACATAGGCTTTTGACCCATGTAGTGCTAATCCAATATTTTAGAATGAAAGTGATGCAGTTCATATGTTAGGGAGATCGTAGGATATGTGGGTAAGTAGTGTGCCTTCTACAGGGAACTCAAAAATGTTATCATTAAGAAACGGCAAAATGTCAACACTGTAATCATTTCAGGTTTGCAGCGACATATTCCATTTTGTCTGTAGACCGGTACAGTAGACATTTTAACCAGCAGCAAAGTGATACAGGTGTGTTCAGAATATATTATAGGCTGCTAACATAGTGCTAACTGACTGAATGTTGTTCTACATTTTGCTATTATACAGTTCCCACTTACAGAGCCTCTATTCCTGATTCCACTATTTTGTTTTCCTACCATCTGACATAGTATTTCTGGCGCAAGATTGTTAACACACTTTTTGCACACAATTTTTTTTTTTATTAGAAGTTTAAAAAACTGTCAAAACTCAGAATATTATGCTTCCGTAATATTAGGCAATGGTTCTATCTGACAGGTTTCTGGCCCGTTACCTTCAAAGCCTTTTTATATAATGACTTAATCTGTGTAATTGTTGTTTGGTTGGCCTGACCCTAAAGAGGTATACAATATAAAAGACAAGAAAATATCATGGTATGCATAAACTGCTGTGCTGCTTTGAGGGGTATATATTGTCTCATTAAACGGAAGCAATTTAAGTTTGTCCTGACAGTCTATCAAATTTAAGATGTGAATCTAAAGTAACTCCTAAAAATGTAAATTAATGTACTTCATCTATCTCTATCTCGTCAATCTTTATTCTAAAATCTATATTGACCTGTCTTTTTATAGAAAAGCACATTGAGACTGTCTTGTTATAGTTCAAAGTCTGATGATTATTTCAAAGCCATTGTGACACACCAGACAGTTAATTTGAGAGCATCTCTGCTGCAATCTGAGGTGTTTTTGCAGAGACATATATGATAGTGTCATCAGCATACATTTGGCATTTAACTCTTTTGCAACTGTCATGGAGATCATTTATATATAAACTAAAGAGTAAAGTGCCTAAAATGTAACCTTGTAGAATTCCAATACAACAAGTTTTTAGAGATGACTGGGTAGAATTTATTCTAACACACTGTTGTCTATGTTTCAAATATGATGTAAACCAAGCTATAGACGTATTAGATAAATTAAATGTTTGGAGCTTATTTAAAAGAATTTCATGGTTCACAATATCAACAGCTTTTTTCAGATCCAGAAATACTGCGCCCACTACTTTACCTTCATCAAGTCAGTGTTTTATTGTTTCAGTGAGATAATAGTTTGCCAACTCTGTTGAGTACCCTGATCTAAACCCAAATTGTTTTGGTTGTAGAAGATTATTCATTTCAAGATAGTTAATAAATTGATTGGCAACTGTTTTTTCAAGAACCTATGAGAGTGCAGGCAACATTTTAATCTGTCTATAATTAGAGTCCTGATCATGTGCTCCAGATTTATGAATTGGAGTTATAATAGAAGTTTTCCAATGCTGAGGAAATGTATTAGCTCAGATGGATAAATTGACCACATTTGTTATTGGTGTTAAGAGGAGAGAACTGTGTTGTTTTAAAAATGTATGTATTCAAGCCATAGTTATCCTTAGCCTTAGATTACCTTAACTGCCTAACAATTTCAGCAGTCTCACATTGGTCTCCCTTATTTATCCAAAAATATGTAGAGTGATCCCTCAATGTATATTGTAGCTGCACAGGTTGAAATTTGACTGCCAATTCCTCAGCTGATTAATTTGCAATTTCATTACTGACTATTCCATTTATGTTCAGTTCCACTATTGATTTGTGTTGCTTAGGCACTCGATTAGATAAAATATTTAGGTATTTCCAAAATTCAGAACTTTTCCCTCCTGATTCAGCAATCAATTGCATATAGTAACTGTTTTATGCATTACGTAATTCCATGATTGCTTTATTTCTTAGTCCATTAAAAATAAGTTTATCTGTGTTAGTTTTTGTTAATAATGAATATTTAAGGGCAATATCTCTCTTTTTCATTAGCTGGAGAATATCCTTATTCATTTATACGTCGCGGATACTTCAGTAGCTGAGTGTATTTTTGAATCACACCTGGGAGTTTTTCATTACTGTAGCACAGCAAGTATCTAAATTATGAATTTATTTAACATTATCCCAAGAAATATTCTAGTTTGTTTTCAAATTGGCCATTTTGTTCTTGGGAATAGTATATTTTAATTTATTTGAAGTATTGCAGAAGGATTGTAACCGATTTTTAGAGAACTTTCTGACAATTACAATCATATTATGGTCAGAAAGACCTGGAAATAAGTTATACGTTTTAGTCACTTGGTCAAATCTATTGGTAAAAAACATATCAATAAGCATTTTTCAGGTTTTAGTTAATCTAGTTTATTTGGTGAAAATTATGTTTTGAGTTTTTTCAACTTCTGCCTACTGCTTTTGTTGAACCAGTTTACATTAAAGTCACCTTGAAAAATAGTCTCACTGCAACATTTTAACTATTTAATTCATCTATATCCTGATAAAATGAAACACTGTGTGATGGATGGTTATAGGTGACAATATTACATTTCATATTTCACTACATAACACTACAGTGATGGCCATGCATTCTAAAGGTGTGTCCACATTAATTTGAACACATTTAAACATTTCTTTGATATAGATTAGCACACTGTGGTGGATGGTATGCCATCCACACATTGAGCATTGTGCAGCCCCATGTATTCTTTACTTTCTGTTGTTAAGTACATTTAATATTACACCATACACCCTTTACATAAATATATTACACCATACACCCTTTGCACAAATAAGACATACACATAGATCTTTCTTTCTTTCTTACAGCATTTTATTGTTTTATTGTAAAAGGGTATAACTTAAGTTAAGCTGGTTATTCTTAATTTATGACTTACCATGCTGAGTGGCAAGGATGCCAGAAAAATACCTGGAGTCTGCTAAAGGAGGTTTGGATGGAAACAAGGGATTTATATAGTTCCTGGTGGGAGTGGAAGAGACCATTGTTTGGAATTCTGCAGGGGAGTTCCTAAATTGCTTATCCTATTGGAGTGTATATGAGTATATTTAACTATCTATTGTAATGTTTGTTTTGATATGGCAATAGTAATATGGGTAGCTGTATTTCCTATATCTGTATTAGATCTGTTTAGATGGGTGCATTTTATTGTTGGTTGTTGTAGTTACGAATGCTCTCCCCTAGGAAGAATAGGTGGTACGGCCGCCCCGCATATAGGGTGAGTTGGCCTTCAGATGGAAAAAAGGAGGGGAGAGTGAGGTTCCTCTGTGGGCGACCGCAGTTATGCTGTTAAGTTGGGGGCAGAGAGGAGGGTTTCTTTCAACTGCTGTGGTATATTTATTTAGTTTACCTTGGTTGGGTTTACCCTTAATCTTTTTGTAAGTTGTTTATTTTTGTTATTTTTGGGAATAAACCCTTAACCCTTTTTGAACACACTTCATGTCTCTCGTGTCTGCTTGGTCATCCCTAACACACACCACCCCCCTTACCTCTCAATCTGTCTTTTCTAAAACAGATATAACCAGGTACATCAATTATGTGTCTTGGAGTATTGCTATTTAACCAGGTTTCACATAGGTAATCCAGGTTGGAGTTTGTCAGTAGGTGTCGTACCTGATCTATTTTTGGTGTAATACTTAAAATATGCAAGCGTCCTCCAACAATATATTTTGGTTTGGTCTTTGGATCCCATAGAACCTTTTCATGATTCACAGTCTGAAAGAATTTAAATTGTCTTTGTTTACCTCCCCATGACTAGAAGTCTTGATAGTAACTAAGTTGTTGCTGCTGCTGGGTCATAAGCCTGGCCTGGTGGTAGCCGAGGTGGTACCAAGGTCTAGGCCTGGCCTGATGGTAGCTGGGGTGGTACCAAGGCCTAGGCCTGGCCTGGTGGTAGCTGGGATGCTACCAAGGCCTGGGCCTGGCCTGGGCCTGGCCTGGTGGTAGCTGGGATGCTACCAATTCTGCTTCATCGATCAGGCTAAAAGAATGCCATTTCATTAAAAATGATCAGCCTCTAAAGAGAAGTGCACATTTCTACAGACGTAAAGGGAAGTTATTTGAACGGGAGGTTACCGACCTTCGCACAGCAAAATAAATAGGATATTTAATGTTTTAATTCTGCAGTATTTCGCTGTTAAGCATGGCAATTATTCAATGCCTATTTTTAAAATATTCACAACTGTGGTTTGCAATGGTTGCTCTGTCCCAATTTATTCTTTCCGCGTTCTGCAGGCCATCTGCATTATATTATTATATTATATGTTGAAGACCAATGCGCAAGACGCGTCAGTTATAAAAAAATTCTGAGGTGCGCGCAATGGCTCGCGACACTCTGGGAGCCCACACCCCCTCAGCAGGGAGTCCAACAAATAGGCCATTAAGCTAGCCTGCCCCTATAGTTTCATCCAGAATTTACCATTTTAATAATTAGAGCACCATCAAAGATATTCCTTAGAGATCCTTATTTAGAGATCTAAAAACAAGTCCCTCATAATCCCACACATAATCAACTTTTCGAATCAAAGCTTCAGCAGTATTGGGCAAAAACCTCATAATTTTTCAGTATAAACCCCATTTTTGTGGGAAAATGCTGAATCATGACAAATTCCCAAAGGGTACCAACTTTCATCAACTTTAGTCATCACCCTGTCTTCAGCCGCGAGTGGTTAAGCAATAACAAACGGAAGTCTAGCTGCAATTGTTTCAATGGGGAATCTTTTAAGAAAGGAGGGAAGGGTGGTCAATGATGGATGAATGGAGTAATGGTGAGTCTGTCCAGCGTGCATGCTATGGGCAGGCATTTCCTCAGAAACGTTAATCAAACAAACTGCATGCAGAATCTACATAGCAACTGCACTCTGTTCTTATTCACCTGTTTCTCTGCTTCTTTTTCTTTTATGGCCATTACAGACCAGGAAGCTAACAGTCCGCTTTGAAAGGCCCAGTACTTCTCCGTGTCACATCAACATTACTAATTCTAAAAACAACTAGAAATACTTTGTTTTGATGGAATGGGTCCTTTAAAGAAACCTGTTTAACTAACAGTTTATTACCTCATAACTTTATCCTAATTGAGTTTCTTGGTGTTTGGGCATACTTTGCATCAGCAAAAATGTCTTAACGTGTAATTCATAAACAGTCCACTGATGTTGTAGCAGCTTTATTCAAAGAAATTATACAGCAAGTAATTATTTAATTGTTTATCATAAATATAATTGCAGGTTGTATACAATTCAAGTCACTGGTGCTGGCATACAAGACGGTACATAGAATGGGCCAAAGCTATCTCCAAGCAATGGTCTGGTTCCAGGCCCCAAAAAGAGAACTTCGTTTTACCACCTCGGCTGGCCAACTGGCAATGCCACTGTTACGAGGCCTCAAGACTCGCTCATCGAAGTCTCGCCTTTTCTCCATCTTGGTACCACAGTGGTGGAACGAGCTTTCAGCAACAGTCAGAACTGCAGAAACACTACCCATCTTCCGTAAGAGACTCAAGACACATCTCTTCACAATCCACCTTGGTACCTTGACCAGCGACCTTGCCACCTCTTAGCACTCTCTCCTATCTAAGAGTGTCATCTTTGAATCCCCTTGTTAACTTCTCATGCTCTTAAGTCTTGCACTTACTTATCATGCGCTTCTCTCACTATTTATAAAAAAAATAATAATAAGTGTATGCACTTTATTAGCTAGGGCATTACCTATTGCATTTTATATGGTTGATTATGTGGTAATAGTTATAATGACATTATGCATTTGTTCTATTTAGAATATTGTTTGCTTATAATTGCTGGTATATTACCTGTCCAACTACTGAAAAATGTACTACATGTAAGTCACTTTAGATAAAAGCATCTCCCAAATTCCATAAATATAAATAATAATAAATGATGTGCCAGACTGCCAGGCAAATGAAAGATATATGTCTTTGTTTTGATGTTGAGTTCAAATATCATCTATCTTATTCCAGCATTGCTTACCTCACTTTTTAACATAGGCTGAAAGTAACATGGACTGGTCTTATCATATGGTTTGCCTGTTCTTAATTTAGAGATCTGTGATGCAGTATTTTCTGACCACATGCCTGTATTATTTGAGAGTTTTTTCCTGTAATCCAGTTAAATTTTGCACTGCTCCTCGACGCTGTCACGTTTTAACCCTTCTACTGCTGGTCAATTCTAGTCTGTTTTTACTCAGAACTGTGTCATACCGGAATCCGGAATGTTATTAGGAGTGAATGCCGCAGGGCTGAACGCAAATGTATTTTATCAAATGGTAAAGGACTCTTTGCATAATTATCAGGCAACTATGAAAGAAGCGAAAAGGAAATAGTTCTCTGACATCATTCAAAACTGTAACTCTCGTGTTTGGTTTAAGTCTATTGACTTGGCCCTTAATGCTCCACAAACTGTCTGTGTTGATGGCTCTCACATCATGAAAATTTCCTTATGTTTTTTTACAAATAAGGTCACATCCATTAGGTCTCAAATCCAACCTTCTGCTTATAACCATGGAGTCTCTGCCCTCTGTCCAGCTGTCTTTGACACATTTGAGCCTGTGACTGTCAGTTTTACAGAAGCTTCTTGGTAGTTTGAAGGGCACGCAGTTTCTCCAAGTTACATTATCCCTACTCGACTTTTAAGGACATTTTGCTCACTATAGGACCATCAGTTCTTGCAGTTTATTCTGTCTTGATCCTGCAGGTCTTGCTAACATCAGACCTATCTTTAAGCTAAACTTTCTTTCAAAAAACCTTGAAAAGATAGTGCATAGTGAGTTAATGTGAGTTTTAAACCCCTGAATAGCACCAAAACAGTTATTTTAAAGGTTTTAAATGACATCTTGTTAGCTACTGACTCAAGTGATTGTGTTATTCTTCTGCTTCTTGATTTAACTGCTATATTTGACACAGTGGACTCCAACATTCTGATCTCTCGTTTGGAGCGGTGGGTGGGCATAAAGGGCATAGCACAAAAATGGTCAAAGTAATTTCACTGTTATGCGGATTATACCCAGATCTATGTGCCCCTAAAAAAGAATGACAATGTCTGGCCATTAATTGAGTGTCTTGGCAACATAAATGCCTGGATGGCTTTTAACTTTTTTGTTTTAATGAAAGTAAAACGGGAGTGATGGTTTTTGGTGGGAAAACTAGGCTTCCCCTTGTTTATGTGGGTTCTTTGGCTCAATACACCAAGCCAAAAATCTAAAATTTAGAGGTAAAAATTGACTCTGACTTTAAGGTTGACAAACAAATTAGGGCTGTTGTTAAATCAAGCATTTTTCAATTATGACAACTGGCCAAAATAAAGTAAATTCTTCCAAAAAAGCAGTTTGAGACAGTAATCCATGCCTTTGCAACCACTCGGCTGGAGTACTGTAATGCACTGTATGTTGGGTCAGTGGGTCCCTTGTGGCTGTCTCCAGATGGTTCAAAACGCAGCCGCACGTCTTTTAACTGCACATTTTCCGAATCTTGGCCTCACTATACTGGGTGCCCATACGTTAGATCTATTTTTAAATTATTTTGTTGCCTTTTAAAGGCCTAAATGGTAGAGCTGCTACATTTTTATTCACTTAGGTCAGCTGACCTACTGCTCCTTAGTGTGCCCAAAACAAAGCAAAAGCTTAAAGCAGATCGGGCCTTTGCTGTGGCAGCTCCTAAATTGTGGAATGCTCTACCTCTGCCCATTAGACAGGCTTCTTCACTGTCTGTTTTTAAATCTCACCTAAAAACCTACCTGTTTTCTGTGGCTTTCGAAAACGGGCATTGACATTGTTAATTTTATTGTTTTATTTGTATCTTGTCTTGTGCTGTTCATTTAATTATATTTATTTTTCTGTACAGCACGTTGTGATTACTTTTGCTATATAAATACATTTTGCTTGCTTGCTCTATCTTAACATTCATTTCTATTTATCCAGACTCGTCATTGGTTTCTCTGGAGGCAGCAGGGAGGCCGAACTACTTCCTGTTTGCCAGCCCTGCAGGAAACTTGAGTCTAGCTAAGTGGGAGGACAGTGAAGAGTTCTGGGATGGTGCCACCTTTGTCCTTCGTCGGGATACATGGGTTCCAGGCTATGACTCGCTGGAGTCTTTTACCAAGACAGGCTTTTTCCTCCATGCTACACCCCCCAGCCTCCACCTGTTCAAGTACAGACATCTTAACATCTTCCGCAAAGACACGCTGTTCAAACTGACAGGTTAGTGCTTACAGGATGAGGCTCTAAGGTAACAGGTCTTTTATTTTTTTTTATTATTTTTTTTTTTTGAAGACAAAACATAACAACTTAAACCCCTGTGCATCACAGTCTAATTTAGCTCAATTGCTGCCGG
>JAODUK010003102.1:0-11650 GCA_027564635.1 Typhlichthys eigenmanni
GGTATGTACACTGTAGGCTATATATAACTGTAATAACTGTAACCTTAAAAATTGCAAACCTGCTTTCAAATGACAGGTTGCATGAATCGGTAAATAAAGCCGGACACTCCAGGTGGACCTTCTGACTTGACTCAAACCCTTGGCCCTCGCATTCACAGGTGGTCTGAGGCCAAAGACTACAGGTCACCACCGCCACTGGTTGCTAATACATCACTCACGGAACTATGGAAGCAGCCATAAAGGAGAGCTCGCTAAAAATAGTCTTTTTGAAACGCAGTAGGTAGCTACTGCATGCGAACAAACACTCTTTAAAACCAACACGTGCACAGTACACACACACACACACACACACACACACATCGAATGGTGTGAAACGGTCGCACGCGGGTAAAATTGTGTCAATATCTACTTAAAATAACCGTGTTAAATAGACTGAGAGAAGCAGAAGCAGCAGCTTTAAGGTTACAGGGCTCCTTTGCAGCTAACTGGATTCCTCACACCCCGCGCTCCCTAATGAAGATGCTGTTCTCTCTGGCCGGACCAGCTGTTGTGGGGAATTATGGATTCTATTACACGTTTACAGAAATATGACAGAGATATGTTTATGGGTCGTTGGCACGCTGCACTGAGAGGATAACCATCAGAGTTTATGATCCAGGCCCATAATGTGGCATTTCAAATGATTAGCTCTTTAAAAGAATTGACTCACAGAGCCATGGAGACATCAAAACAAACATGGACCATCACGGAGACTCGATGATCATATCTCTGGACTGAGGCGTCTTATGCAAATACAGGCCTACAATGTAAAGTGTTAAGGAGCAGCTTCGGTTCTGTTAACCATGACCTCCATAAAAATGCTTTTTGGTGTGTTTGCAGACAACAATATGTAATTATAAGTGTTTATCTGTAGACATATGTACTCATAAGCCACTGGTGAGGATTTATAACTGAAACAAACAACCTCTTGTATTCAGAATACAGTTCTTATTAGTACCTGTTCATATTTTCATATGAGTAAAAAATAAGGCACGAATGTTTGCTTCTCTTGCATTTTAGCACTAAATCTGTTGCGAGTGGTGATCTGCAATGATTTAATGTTGGAATCAAACTTGTTTACAGTTTCCAAACAATATATGTAGATATTAAAGCCTAATAAAATATAGACAGACGGATTATGTTGTGGAGCAACGGTTAACATTGTGATGTGGACTTCTGATCTCACTGACGCTGACCCCAGAAGCCTCGAATATCAGCTTCAGGTCGTGTGTTAATGGCGTGTAGCACTACTTGTGCAGTAGTTCTCATATGTTCTGATGTGAGTCTAAGGTCTTAATTTAGGCCTACTGTTAGCAGAGGGCACGCAAGCGTTATTGTGGATGACTTAACTATAGGCTGTATATTTCCATTTCTTTAAACAATCTTTTTTACACTTCCTTGGGCCAATTTTTGCTCGTGTAAAGAGCCGATCGCAACCGTGTAGCTATTGATTACTCAATCAGGCTGCAGCGAAAGCGCTCAGTCGTGAAAAGACGAATTAGCCGCAAGCTGCTGACCAAACTCTACAAACCAATCAAATCACGGTAATCGTACGATTTCATCAATGCCTTGTGCGTGTGTGTGTGTGCGTGTGTGTGTGCGTGGTGTGGGGATGTATTATGCAGAGCTGAAACAGAAGGCCTATTGCGGCTTGCATATCGCCAGGCTGGAGACGAGCACAAAGCCACACAGGTGCAGCAGAACTAACATCATCCGCCGTAACTATGACAACACACTCAATTGATTCAGGACGTGGGAATCGGGCTGGCGCCGAGGCTCTGCAACACACCAGTGGAGAAGACTGGTGTGTTGGAGAGCCCACAAAAACACGGTCCCGCCTAAATAATACGTTCAATTAAAACATCTCATAGACATCAATGTGTATATCGTTTACAGTATGTATCAAAACGCACATGCATAACCTACCTCAACGTTGCCTATCTCAGACAGAATCCTACTGAAACTGCAGTGTTTTTCTTCACCACACGCAACATATCTCCTACACAATCCACTATTAACAGAATGGCCTTATTCATATGGCAGCTGCGCTTCGCTACGGCGCACCTCTGTGGAACGCAATTGAAATTTTGAATAGGCCTTAATTCCGCTTGCTGCATTACAAAATGGCTTGCATCCACTTCGTCTGCAAGGTAATGACAACACGACCGGACCACCAAAAAATAACTGCAATCTTTTAGTCCACAATGGGCAACGTTACGTCCCTACGTGTTAGGGACACGGGATTATTTTACAAGGAGCAATATTTCGAAATGTATGATGGAGATTGCATTAAGGCGTGGATTTGCAATGGTATCAGCCGCCCAGGCAATCTTGGCACAATGTCTATTGAGACGTAGGCTACCCAATAATGGATTTCAGCATCTTAGTAAATAGAAATAATTCCGACGGCCATTTCAGAACATCCACCTGTCCAACACACATACCTTATTGTTGCGATGGCTGCGGTGTCAAAGTCGATGCGTTCTCCGCTCTTCCCTCGCCAGCTTTGCAACCTCTCTATATCTCTCTATCTTGCCTTCTCCCCTCCTCCGAATTGATTCGGTCTTTTCCACGGCGAGAGAGCGTCGCTATATTCCGCAGCGCCAACGCGGCGATCGCAGGTGAGGAACGAGCGCAAATCCACAACCCGACACAAGAATACAGAAAGCCCGACGAATATGTGCACGAAGGGAAGATGACCTCGCTGGTGTTATTTCATTCGGAGACGACGGCTGGGACGGACGCATTCGAGCGTCTTTGTCATCCTTGGAGACGCGCGCAGACGGCGAACGCGACGGCGCCTGCTGGGTTACGGCGTTTTTGCGTTCAAGCGGAGCGCACTTTCCGTACGCGCGGACGTGAATACCACTAAAGTGAGCATTAAAAGGAGTGGACAGCACGCTGAGGATGTTCGGCCTTTAGCTATACTCTATAACTGTATTAGCTGTTTAGAGTCAGTTGAGTCTTGAGACCACTAGTGTCGCACGCTCTGCTCTGTAGTGGTGACAGAGTTTGCATATGAGTCAGTATACAGCACAATACACAAGATTACAGTTCTTCTGTTAAAAGGGGTATCTTCCGCAGGTGATGTTTGTCATAATGTATTCGGTTTGGTCGCTCTAATGACCTCAATGCATCATTTTCAACCAACAATGACTTTAATTGTTTATTAAATGATGAAGACTATGCAGGATAAGTATTTCTGGTAGTGTTTTCTCAGACAATTTCACAGTGGTCTACAATGCTACAATAGTCTCACAGATGTGAATATAAGACTGTGTCTGTTATTATAGCTACCAAACTGTTTAGGCCTATCATTTCATCCCAAATCAAATGGTGAGAATTTAAATGTTTTGTTGAAGTTCATTATCCCTTTAAGTGGTGTAGTTTTGGGATTTTTACTACTGCCTGAGTAATAAAAGCTAAGCAGTTAAAAATACATTTTATTTGATAACATGCTGGAGTATTTCCAAGCACTGCCTAATGTGAGAAATTTAATTTCATCTGTCATACTTTCAAAAATGAGCCCAGTTTAAAAAAACAAACAATGAAATGCACTGTGAAATCAAACTCTGATCACTTTATGGCAGAAGCCCATGATGAATGGCTCCAACTTACATGGGAACAACTTGTGAATCTCACCGCACTGCTGATTGGTTAGGGCCGTAAGAGCAGCAGCTGTAAACAGTAATGCCCACCCCATACCAGATTGTAATGCAGAGTTACATTATGCATGTGTAAGAACTGGAGTAGGGTGGGACCCTAATCCACGGCACGTATGCAGGACATAAAGGTTTTATTTAATACAAATATAAAAAAGGGTGGTCAAACACAGGCAGGAACAAACATTACAGCAACTGATAATCAACACAGACCTAAATACAGGTAGACAAGGCAGACCATTGGACAGAGACGACGAGGAGCAGGTGATACTATTGAGACAATCAACATGGGGGGCAGGAACACAGACCGAATAATAAGTCCATGACACAGACACACGCAATACACTGGGGAAACACGGGACACGGAAAACATGGACCGGAACCCTGTGATGGACAACAGACACGTGACAGCATGCTTTATAGAGAGCCGAAGTCACTTCCGTGTTATGGGACCTTATTTTAGAAAAAATATGTCTGTAGTCAACGGCGAGAATCAAATTATTTTTAAATCCCGTTTGCTTTGAAGCTGTTGTTTGACTATTTAAAAGAAAAGAAAATTCTTTGAGTCAAGCAAATCTCAGTTTGTCGTGCATTTGTTGAAGTATAAGACTGAAAATATGTATTTAGTAAGACTACAAACCCTGTGTCGTGTAAGTGTCATGACATTTTCCGCCACAATCCTCAAGCCGAAGAAAGCGTTGTTTTGGTGACGTGTATCCTGTGAGACGAAAGCTGTAGTTCACTGAGCGATTAGACACAAAACTAAAGATTACTTTAGAGTTTCACAACAAACTGCAACGTTCTTAACTTGAACAATTGTCTTATGAAGTCAAGACTATAGGCTATTTCTCATACCGTTAGAGAGAACAGCGGCAGTATTGTGGCTCTCTTCAGTCTCCCGATAAACTAAGAGCCACTATTGTGCAGTGAGACCAGATCAGTTTAGTAGGCTACACTAAAACTGGTGCAGTGTTACGCACACATGGTGCATTATACATACAAATCGTAGTAATCGTAGTAATATCACTAATCCCAAAGCACTTTTTTGTATACAGAAATAGCCGACGCGTCGGGGTGACTCATGCTTGGAACAGCCTGAGCGCTCGTCCGCGTTGCACACATGCCTTGGGACTAAAGCATTCCTGACTGCACCTTTAAGGAACGTGTTAGCCAGCTGCTAGCTGTCTCCGCAGCAGTGCCCTTGACTGTGATGGGAGTGTGGACTTTGCTGTTCCTCCCGAAACCAAAGGCACTAATCAGCTCTAGATTTTTGCTGTTCCAGCACTTCTTTTAGGCTTGTCATTATCATGACATATGAAGTGCAGTAAAGTATCGTCAACAATGTCAAACAATGTATTCAAAGCTTGGCTACGACCACACGTATAATAACCATAACTGTGAAAGATAATCCACAATATTGCAGGTGGACTTATGTCCTGTAAAAATATGCACGTTTCCTGGAAGCTTTAGCCGGTCACAATATACTCATGTTCATACATGTCATGTATGATAATCTGCTAGGTTAAATCTAGTTATTTATAATCAATCAATCAGTCATTAACTCAATAAATAAATACAGTAAATCAAATATACAATATATGGGCCAATATAACAAAGGGAATTAGGTTAAGAATCAGGCTGAGGCTGCATGTTTTCAATCAATGACTTGAAGGAAATGGGGGAAGGTGTTTTTCTCTTGTACGGGCCTTCCTATTGATCTCTGCTGTCTTGTATTGCCATATGTCAGGTCCTCCTCCTAACGATGTTATCTCCTCTCAGTGGCCAGTAAGGGCAGAGCAGTGGTCCAAACGAGGCCCATTCATCCAGCCCTTTGAACCACATGCAACAAAACAGGTTAACAGGTTACCAGAATAGGCATTAGAATGCAATGTACTCTAAAGGAGAGCAGACATTGTAAGAGAAATGTAAACTGTGACTGACAGCTATACACACATACAGAGAGAGAGAGAGAGAGAGATAACCTAATGCGAATGTAAATGACAGTAACAGGTGTTAAAGTGAAGAGGAATATAAAACTAGAACGATAACCCAAACAAGGAATACAAAACCTCACATGAGAGCATCAAGGAGGAAGATGAAACATAAACTAACCAAGAGGAGATGTAAACTGTCATGAGGAGACAAGGAGGAAACAACTTGTAAACATGAACAAATGTAAACTATGAGCAGCCAGAAAGGATACACAATTTAATGTGAAGTGTAAACCAGAACAATTGTAAACAAAACGGAAATGCAAAGTGTAATCAAGAAGACATTTGAACTGTGCGCCATATTAAATGTGCACAGCGTAAACAATAAGTCATGTTAGCTGTAAGAGAGAGCACAATCTCCAACTCTCTCTCTGCGTTGCGTTCACAACCTCAAGCTTCCCTCTGTAATCCACGCAGCAATGAGGTCTCTGTGTCTTCCCCCCCCTCCCCCCCACGCCCCCTGTCTCTCTCCCTCTATTAAATTTCCAGTCACACAGCGGTGCAGAGTATATTCCTCCTCTCCTCCTTTTCCCCACCCGTCCTCCTCGGTCCCTGCTGGCTTCTCCTCCTCCCCAGGCCTGCTCCGAGTCTCTCCATCTTCCTCTCCTCCTCCTTTCTCCCTCTGTATTCGTCTTGCTGCCTTTCAGCCCTCACGACATTTCAGATGAACCCCCCCCCAACTGTCCTCACTGTGTCATTGCACTGTGTGTGTGGGCGGGCAGTTATACACACACACACACAGACGTACACGCATGCACACACACACACACACACACACAGACACACAGATGTTGATGTGTCAATGTGAGACACATAATATCCGGATGCACAGGCACTTGAATGCTTGTTTGCGTATGTGTACGTGTGTGCGTGCGTGTGTGTGTGTGCGTGTGTGTGTGTGCGTGCGTGTGCGTGGGTGTGTGCATGCGTGTGTGTGCGTGCGTGTGTGTGCGTGTGCGTGTGCGTACACCTGTTTGTGCATGTGTGTACTCTATATGTGTGTCTGTGTGTGTGTGTGTGTGTGTGATCCTTCACAAGCCCTTCAGACCTGTGATTTGGGGACAACATACACACACATACACACAGACAGACAAACACACAGACAGACACACACGCAGACAGACACACACATACAAACACAGACAGACAGACACGCAGACACACACACAGACACACACACAGATACACACAGACAGACACACACACACATACAAACACACACAAACACAGACAGACAAACACACACACAGACACAAACACACAAGGGGTGTGACTGGGAGGCTCAAATGCACTCTCTCTCTCTCTCTGAGGGTCCCCCGTCACATCTGTCTCTCAGCAGGGGGTGAGGGGTGGTCCAGGTCCAGGTACTTCTAGGGACGTTTAGTGAGGGAACAGCTCCCTGACTACTACTGTACTACTTACTACTTCTTCTTCTACTGTGTATCGCTCGCTCACATAGACTCTTTAGTTTTATGTTGTTGTTTTTTCCTTCACTACCACAAATGTAAAGTGATTATTTCTTCTTAGTTTCCAGACTGTTAGTTCAACCAGGAGAGATTATAGTGTCAGTGTTGTGGCATTAGGACTCCATTGATAATAATGTACTGTATGTCTTGACACTGGCAGTGACGAAGATGAGGAGGAGGATCCTTGAACAGAGCCAGCGTGAACGATGCTCGTGGTGGAGGTGACACAGTACATGCACCACCTGACGTGACACGGTCACAGCAGCAAGCAGGTATGGTAGCACCGCTAAACACACTGTTAAAGACGTCATAAACATGGCCTCCTTTAAACTAGGTGAGTGTCTGGAGCATCAGAAATTGTGAGAGGCTCAAAAGAATTACTTCTTGTGAGAAGCTCAAAATGGCTAGAAGAAAATCACTTTCTTCTGAAACTCATCAGTCTATTCTTGTAGTATTAATATACTATACTGTAGTACAGACGTCTTCAACAAGGGGGTCCTTAGAGGTACTGCAGGGGGTCCTCAAAAATTATTTGATTCTAAACTAAAAATGTTAATGTCAGAAAATAAATATTAACATAAATACAGCCTGTTGTATTAATATATAAATCTGTCAATTATTTTAATGACATTAATGGCCTACTTTTATACATGGTGCTATAGGCCACCCTACACATTATTGTTGGCCCGGCAACTAAATATTTTATACCATATGTGATAAGGGGTTCCTGGGCTGTGTTTCAATCATCCAAGGGGTCCTTGGCCTGAAAAACGTTGACAACCTCTGCTGTAGTAGATGGACGTTAAGGAGATTGGTTCCTGAGGGCATGCGCCGTTGCGATTGGTTGAGATGAGCGAGTGCGAGAATCCAAACCCAGTACCCAGTGTAGCAATAGGATTGTTGTTCCTAGTTCATGTTGTTCAGAGGACCAAGGGGAAGGTGACACAGAGAGAAGCTGGCTAGAGCACATGTAAGCGCACTGTACTGTCTGTACAATCACTAACAAGTTCTCCTGATTGAATGTTTGCTGTACTGTAGCTCCATGTTTTATTTAGTATGCAGTATATATATCTTGTCTGAATATTGTTTTTCAGAGTTTTCTGGTTTTCATTTATTTTGTGTCTATGTGGTTTATTTATTTTTTATCTAATGTAACGGTGAGCAAAAACATGATGGGGGGGGGGGGGGGGGGGTCAAGCTAGGGTGACACATGTCCCCCCCCCCCCCCCCCCCCCCCCCCCCCCCCCCACAAGCGAGGGGGACACATGTCCTCTTGTGGTGATGAGCAGAGAAAGGGGTTAAGGTCTTCTCTACACCTGGATTGGACCAAAAAAATAACTGACTCACTTATATTTCATCATTTATATTTACTTTTGGTTTGTTTGGAACAAGGCGTTGTAGTTGATTTACTATAATAGCCTTGTTAACAAAATTATATTTTGGTGGGTATTTTTAGAAAAAAACAATACTGATAGGCTGAACTGGTGCTCAATGCCATCTGTGCTGGGAGAGATACTTTGGCAGAGTTAGGACGTATTCATGGTGACGACGACTGTGTGTGTGTGTGTGTGCGTGCGTGTGTTTGAAAAAGAGTGAGCAAGAGCAAAGGAGAGAAATCCTAGTGTCACAGTATCTTAGCAACTGCCTCCATCTCCTTGGAGACAGGACTTGACATCATTTCCCGTCTGTGAGAAATCACTTTTGGTTTGTTCACTGTGTTTACGTGTGAGTGTGTGTATGTGTGTGCATGTTATACACACACTCAAATTTGTGTGTCTGTGCGTGTGTATGTGTGCATGCATATCCATGTGGATGCACACACTAAATACAATGTGTGTCTGTGTGTTGCATCCATGCAGGCATTGCATACAGTGTGTGTGTGTGTGTTGCATAGTGTGTGTATGTGTGTTGCATACAGTGCGTGTGTGTATTCCAGCATGTCAGTCATTTTTATGACTTAAGTAAACACAAAGACATGTTGAACCAAAATATGGCATATTTGAGAATTAACCTCAAATGGTGTTCTGAATGTGCAGTATTAATTATATTACTACGACTGTGTTCAAATCAACATTTTTGCCAAAACAATAATGCCAAAAGAAAGTTCTCCTGCCACACTAGTTACAGTAGCTCCTGCCTGCAGCTGAAGATCAATTAGCCTCCTAAATGTATTGTTGCTCAACTCAAGCTCACACTATATATACTAAACACTATATTGAATTATAGTGTTAAAGCCAGCTAGAAGGATTAAGTGCTGTGTCTAACCCGCGTATTGAAACTCAATATCAAACCTTCTTTGTTTTAATGTTATTAGTCAGTCAGTAATGTATGGTTCATATAAATGCAGTCCACTTACCATGTTATCTGTAGCCTAAGTAAGTTGTTATTTGATCTCATCTCATTTTGTGTTTGCTTACAGTGAGTACAGCTACAGATCTGAATGACAATGGCATCATGCTCATGGATGCTTACAGTTAGGCCAGGCTTTATGCGGATCGAACCCACTGCCTTTCTCTTTTAGTCAACCACACAGTAGTCACTTTCTCCTGGCTGTAATTTCATTGTACAACAGGAGTCTGTAAAGTAGTACTGGTAATCTCACAAAAAGTACAATAGAAACCCACTTCTGTCACATACTGGTTTTATACAGTACATTGTCCTCTACTGCCCTCTAGAGTCAATATAAGTGAGGTACAGCAGCTATGAAATCCAAATAAATTCACGTGTGACAAACTGATCAATAATCGCGTCTCATACAGCTACATCTATTTTGATGAAAGAAATCTACACGTAGACAGACATTTTAAGCATGAGATTGAGGTTGCTGGGGAGCGGGTCTGGGGTCCCTGGTGGTTTGTGTTTTGGGGATGGTGGGACTGGAACTCCCGATGTTTGTTTGTTTGATTGGAGGGTTGGGATGATGAGTGTAACATGAGTGGTGGTATTACTTTATTTTTTATATATTTTATTGTTTTTAATGACGTAGTGTGAAGCACTTTGTGTTACATGAATTTGTATGAAAAGTGCTATATAAATAAAGATTGATTGATTGATTGATTTATTTCACACAAGCAAAAAATAAATTAGTCTAAAAATGATTATTTTCTAGTAATTTTGCATATGCTGCTATTTTCACTGACTAATACGATGATTACGCATACTCCCAATAATGTGAAACCTCTTCACAATTTGCACTTAAGATATTCTGTACATTTAATTCTGTAAACAATAAACATGAGTATCATAAATATACCTAGGCTAGCACTTTATTTATTACTGTGCTGTGCACACTACCGTAAAGACAGAAACGTACACTGACATATCCAGCTGTATAGTCATACCGTGTGATACATGTTCTCATGAACTGACATCAGCACAACGAAAAAAGCATCTGCTAAATTGCGGAATGTAATTGTAAAGAGCTCAAATGTTTAACTAATCCCTTACCATTAGGTGTTGCTACAGCATGACAAGGTGAAAGTTTAAATGAAATGTATTTTAATCATTTAATTAAAATTAAGTCCTAAATGTCTTAAATCTTAACATTTATAGCATTGAGCAGACGCTATTAATATGCAAAATTGATCAATGGATAAACAGCAGTCATCAAAAGCAAACATTGTGTTAGAACGATGTCATCAGGGATAACATATTTTTACAAAAAACATTAGCATATCAACCAATATACCAGTAAAGTCGTTAATACAGTACATATACTCTATACGTATAGTATACTGTATGTACATGGATGTAAGGGATAAAGATATTTCATTACAAATCAACTGTTTACAGACTCAATAGTCAGTTACAACATTAACAATATCTACTCTACACTGTATTTCTGATCACTTTGATGTCATTTTAATGGACAAAGACAATAGCTTTTCTTATAAAAACAAGGAATTTTCGACAGTAAGATATGTATTTAAAGTTGTTAAGTTTTACATTAATTGGTCCATCTGAAAATGAAAATATTGAAATTGGTTAGTATACAAATAGGAATTATTACATAAAATTATTTAGCGCTCCATAGGCACACTGGAAGCTTTCGCTGGTACAAGACCGATACATCTTTGATTGACGAGGCAGAGCACCACCAGAATCCCCATTTTAATACTAATACATCGGATTTGTTTAAATGCTGTTTGAAGACAAAAAAATGCAGTACATGTGTGTCATGATAATAAAAATTGTTTCTTTAACTAACTCTAAGATAAAGTGATTTGAGTATATTTTAGTGCCATTTTAAGAGTTTAATAATAATATAATAAAAGATTGCGATAATAAAGTCTATATTCTTGCCCTTAATAGTGTTCACATTTGACTGTTTAATAACTGTAGGATGGTTGCGTGCTTCCTGGTGAAGCCAGTACAGACAGTCGGTAGAGAACAGTACTCCCAGTTAATCACCAGAGAGACAAAAGGCCTCTACAATAACTACTAGTCAACACCGTCTACAGTCCCACTGTAAGGTGAGCAGGGGAAAAGGGTT
>JAODUK010003103.1:0-11649 GCA_027564635.1 Typhlichthys eigenmanni
AATATGGTACCGTTTGATTTAATCTCAATCGGTACTCGGTAGTACCGACGTAATTCGGTCGGTACTCTTAAAAGTACAGAGTTCGGTACCCAACCCTAGCTGACACCCACCCAGGCTAATAAATAGGACCCCCTGTTGGGAGAGCAGGGAGCAAGCACCCTCTGACCCTGTACGGTAAATGGTTAGGTCTCAGGGTAGCCACCAAACACTCATATCAAACTGTCTGTATGGTTCTAGCTCGCTGTGCCATAGTATAACACAATAGTACACAATAGCATAACAATGACAATAAAAAAAAGATATTTATATATATAATATATAAATATTTATCTATAAACACACACAGTACAGTATATAGTATATGTTTTTTTTAAATGTTTTAATAAATCCCTCAACCTACAACCTTCCAATCGGTGTATTCAATACTTGAAACATGAATACAGCAACAAACAACTATTGTCTTTGTAAAGGTATGGAGTAATTGTGTCCTGAGCAGAAAATGACATCACACTCCCTCTGTGTGTTGTCATTGTTTAAATAGCCGGTCCGGCAGCACAATGCGTTGTGTGTGTGTGTGTGTGTGTTATAGTCTGAGATGCTGATGCACTGCCCTATTGACAAAAAGTCACATAGCTCCACAATTTAATAATACGTTATTAAGAATTACAATTGAACCTGTTTTGCTTTGGGTGGGGGGAGGAGCAGGTTAAGGGGGTGTTGTTTGTTTCCATGTGAAATGTAAGTTGTAAAGCCCTTTGAGACTGCAATGTAATAAAGGGCTATATAAATATACGGCATGTACGGGAAGATTAATTTCCTCTGTGCTAACCTGCACTTGGATGATAATGTTAACTCATACATGTCACATTTACAGAGGTATCCAGCAGGCAAGATGACCTGTTTCCTATCGTGTAATTGAGCCAAATCGCAGTCAGTAGGAGTCGGGGAAATCCAAACTGGTCTTCTCATACTCACTGCTGCCTGACCCCACCTGAAGGCTCTATTTGTCTGTCAAGTCTACTTGGAAGGGGATATTATATTTATAGCATATCATATTTTTAATGTATTTTATCCAAATATAGATAGAGGTTACTCATCTGTTTTTCATTATTTAGGAAATACATTATTTTTCAGACAGTTATCATGCCTTGATAGTCATCCTGATCTCTCAATCTCTAATTTCATTTCACCACAAGCATCAGTTTGGATTCCTTCAATTCCAAATAGTTTGTCGACCATGAGGAAAGTAGTTGGCCGATCAGCTGTCAGCTGAGCTTTTTGCTGACATGGCGAGTGGCTGATTTCCATTACAAGTTTGAAAAGGTTACCGCTAGTGTGAAAATGCAGTGTTCTATACACCGTAATTAAAATAAGAACAGACAACAGCATTTAATTATTTTCTCCTTGGAGAATATGTAGTTGCTGGTTATGGAAAGTTTGATTTGATTTGATTCATCCTTTAGCAGCAATGTGGCATTAATAGTTGTTTTATTATTGTGTCTCGTGTCTCCAGTAAATAAACAACATGAGATACTATATAAAGGTAAGATTAATATTGTAATTGTTTATAGTGTCAGTATCATAATTATTATATAGATATTATTACAGCAGTGCATTTGATTTATTTTTTGATTCTACATTAATTGTATTCCACCTGTTTTGGGTTCCAGTGGCGCCTGATGGCAGGAAGTCCAATATTGTGTTAACAAAGTTTGATTTCAATGTATTTGCCCTGCCATTATGACACATCCTTTGAATGGAGGGGTTCCAGATACTCAGTCGCAGCTAAATGAAATTGGAGCTCCTGAGATCAGGGTGGTCTCACAGGGATGTGAATGTCTCCAGCCTTGCCAGCCTCTTGTTAGTGCAACAGCCCCGCCCACTCTCACTAATTGGCTCAGCTCAGCATATGCACTTTTGCTTGTCCAATAAGACTGGAGAGAGAGAGAGATAACTGTGGATTCGGTTTTATATTCCGATAAACATTGAATGTGTAAAGTCTTCTTCTGATTTTTAAAATGTCATTTGACAGAATATACAGGTTGAGATTTGTGTCCATGACATGTTGAAAACTCATGTTCATCACAGAGAATGGAAACTTCATATATATGTGTCATGTTGTGGCTGGTTATATTGCTGTTCAAGCACATGTGTGCACTGTCCAGGGTTTTGTGAACTCTATAGGCATAATAAACTGTGTTTAAGTCCTTTTTGTATTTCCACTTGTGTGTAAGTGTGTGCGCATCATAAGCTTTACCCAGGAATGTGGATGAGGTAAAAACAGTCTTGTCTGATAACAGCAGGACCAGGAGGTGCTGTCAGCTGTCAAAAAGCAGATAGAGTGACAGGCTGGGTCAGGGCTCCAACAGTAGACAGCCAACTTTACAGTGTTGGGGCTATGGCAGGCTAGTGGAGACCTTACAGTGTTGTGGGTGTTGTTTGAAAATTTAGGTAAATATGAGTTCACTACTGCAAAGTGGTTTTTGTGGCTAATTGGGGAATGGAAACCAGGTGTGTGGAATGACAAGACACAGGCTTGGATGAGTTCATGTGTGAATGGGAGAACTGGGATGCATGGCAGGACGGTGATACCTGCCATGCATCAAACCCTGACAATATGATAATATATCTTACCAGGATTATTGTACCCTTGACCAATACAGAGAACTCAGCAGCACTGTTAGTGATTTCTCTGTTCCTATAGAAAAAAGCCTTTATGAGACAAATCATGCTAGCCAAGATTTAAAATGCTGTGACAATCTCAAGGCATGTAAACAGATCACTTGCAGTATTAAGATGGGACCTTAACAGCATTGGCCTATTTGTAAAGACACAGCTGTCTCGAGTGTTGTGACAGGGAAGTGATGTGTCTGTGTTATGTACTCCAACAACACCAGCCTGTTTTCTGTGGCCACCTTCCTGTCACCATATAGCACCACTAATAACAGCTACAGTATGCCTGGCAAAATCACATGCTATTACTATTTCTGCAATGTCTTCATGTATTTGTATACATTGAGGAACACCGTCGCTGTCGCTGCCTGCTGTGTGTGTGTGTGTGTGTGTGTGTGTGTGTGTGTGTGGGGCGTGTGTGTGTGTGTGTGCGTGTGTGGAGCGCTGCCTGTCAGCAGGCAGACTAGAGTGAAGCAGCACAACATGGCTCACTTTCTTATGTCAGCAAGACAAATGTAAATACAACAGGCAATATTATTGATGTCTTATTGAGGTTAAATCCATATATTGCACGATAAATCAACATGGTAATTACCGTGACAGACCAAGTATTCATTGAAAAGATACTCTTACTTTCTACAAAAAGAGATTTGCATCTGTTACTAGAGTGTTCTTGAGGTGTCGGAATGAGGATTACATATCAGCTTGCCACCGTTACTTCAAAGTTGAATAAGGACAGATGAAGTTTAGGTTAGACCCACCTGGGCAATATAAGCATGTACAGGCATTCTATCTGGCCCACGATACGTCAAACATTTAAAAAATAATTATACAAAATAGAAATAATTGACAAACTCTGCAGATTACATTACTTTATTTACTGCTGCGCAAAAAAACGTTAAAGTGAATTGTTAATTTAGAATTTAGAAAATGGTGCTGCATGGAAAATAAAAATGCATGAATGTAATATGAAAGTTAACAGAATTTGCTATGTTTTGTGTCTTAAAAATGTACCGTAAAAGGGTGGCTGGCATCTCCCTTAGAGATAGGAGAAGCTCGGAGGAACTCGGAGTAGAGCCGCTGCTCCTTTGCGTTGAAAGGAGCCAGTTGAGGTGGTACAGGCATCTAGTAAGGATGCCCCCTGCTATATATGTTTACTCCATTGTATACAGATTCGTTTGATTAGCTACCAGTAGCTGGTCTGGTCAACACACACGGAACTAAGTATCTGTTATCTCATTGGATATTTCACGACGCTGCACTGCAAATTTCAACTCCGAGTTGTCTTCTACGAGCGGAGTCAATATTTTGCCGCTTTCCCCGCTGTCTCGCCACTAGGCATGACAAGCACTCCACACTCCACTTGTAGCATCAACAGATTCCAGCCTGAGGCAGGGAGAGAGTGAATGAGCCACTACTTTCAAAAAATAAATAATAAAATAAAATAAGTTTAATTATACGTTGGGAGCAACGTATAATTGTTTAACCGTCTAATCGCACACATCCCTATTGTCATTACTAACCCACGTCTGGACATTCACTTAAATGTAGAGTTGAACTCTAACTAAACACTTCAATGCCACAATGTGCTCCCTCAGAACCACCGTCCCACTCATTGGAAACGCATTGCCAAGCCAAGAATGTTGTTGTGTGCAGTCTGCATCACTTTGTTAATGTTCCTATTTACAGCCCGCAGAACGGCAGCTAGCAGACCATGAATAAGATATTTGCTACATTTGACAAAATGTACATTTATAATGTACATGTACATTATATTATCTTACAATCGTTGACTAGCTTGTGGTTTATTTCAAGGTAATATTCTTACATGTATATATTTACAGCATAGCCACTTCATGTGTGTCTACCTAGTAGGTACATTGGTTATTTACATAATGGTCATGTTTGACTCAATGGACCCTATATTAATAGGTCTTTTTCACATTTCCGGGGTACAACCTCCACTTCAGCGAGCTGAAGCGCATCAGTGCTTCCGGTCGGATTGGATACGTATTGAAATTGCTGCAATGTTGCAAACGAAGAGGAGGGCTCATAGTTCTATGATTGTTGCGTACCTTAAAGTACCAATTCTAGCAGAAAACAGCCATATCTTAGTTTCCATTGCTTTCCAGCAGATGAGGACCTCAAGAGTTAATTGATCATTGCTATTCGGAGGGATGAGGGGACAACTTTTAAGGTTTTGCGGTGCAGTACCTGTTTCTGCAGCCCCACCGTAATTACCCCACCGTAATATGTATGTAAGGACCGTATGCAGGATGAAACTGGAAATTGGGATGCACTTCAGAAATTATTCTTCTTCGCATGTGAAAGAGGCCTGTGATAAGCGCAAACTGCAATTAGGTTGTGTCCAAATCCACTTTTGCTATTTAATATTATTTATAATAAGCAGTCATCTCACATTCCCACTTCTGCTTTGCGCCTCTTTGCGCCACTTTGCACCAGGTGTATGGCTTTACACGTGTGTGTGTGTGTGTGTGTGTGTGTGTGTGTGTGCGTGTGTGTGTGTGTGTGTGTGTGCACATGCATGTGCGCTTGAGTAGGTCTAACCTAGATGGATGCCATTGTTTATAGTTCTGAGGGTGTAAGCCCCTTGTTGATGGTGCACTAGGGCAGGTCCATGGTGGTGGGTGTGTTGCTTCCTAGCTTATTGTGTTGAATGTCCGGTTCACTATAAATAAAGATGCAAAATAGACCCACACCTGTTTTTAAAGGTTATCGGGTTCCAAGATTCACTATAAAGAATATATAGAACAGTACATTGACACTAGGTCATACTATATGATAGGGCTGTTCAATTATGGAAAAAATTATAACCACAATTATTTTTGGCAATATTGAAATCACAATTATTTTACACGAATACTCATTGCCATTGGAAAGATGTTGCATTTACTGCAAATAAAAAACAAATCAACAGTGAAAACACCTTCAACTGTGAATTGTCACTTAATACTTAATACTTTTAATACTACTTAATGCTAAGTGTGCAAGTCATCCAGAACAGAAGACAAAATAAGAGTTTACCTAAAACTAAAACGGAATGTGAAAAATAATGATTTACATTGTTTTTGTGATTGTTAGGAGCTGAAATTGAAAATTTGCACAGCCCTACTATATGATAGAAATAAATGGACTGCAGGAATCCTTATGTCTGGTTTTTGTGTTTTTATAGTGTTCTCTCATGATTGTTTGAAGCCCGCATCTATAGCTACAGCCAACACCACAGCCAAACCTACCACTGCAGATGTAATCAGCACCACAGCCAAACCTACCATTGCAGTTGTAATCAGTGCCGCAGCCAAACCCACCACTGCAGCTGAAATCAGCACCACAGCCAAACCCACCACTGCAGCTGTAATCAGTGCCACAGACAGTTCCAAAACCCCAGCAAGTTCATCAGCTATGACAGACCCATTAGTCAAGATTACTGCCACCTCTGCATATACCAGCAATACCATTATGAACCCGACCTCAGATACAGTTAATAGAAACTCTGCAGCCACCTCTACCAGCCAAGAGTCCTCCACCATCACACACACTGTGACTTCTACTGATGTACCCAAGACCAGTGCCCTGTTCCCGCCTGCATCAGCCCCTTCTGTCACCACAGCGACTACAGTCCTCACCGTTGGAAAGAGTATGACCACGCCTGCACCAGTGTCCATGACGACCTCCTTAAAGTCCACAGCACCTTCCACCTTCTCACCCACGAGCAGCAACCCCAAGACCAGCAAAGCAGGTGCGGCATTGATGTTTATATTTGTATTGAGTCATTCAATCACATGCCATGTAGGGCATTTCCCATCACAGCTGAACATTAGTTTTGCCACCATCAACAAGAGAGGCAGGAATTGTTGCTACTTGATGGCATGATCGATAACTGCTCAGGATGAAATATTGATGAATAACAACAATTTCTCACAGAATAAACACGTGATGAAGATATTTTAACACAATATTCTGTAGTGTGTCTTGAGATGTGATGACTGAGTAAACCACAAATATATGTCTGATACAGGTACATATACAGTATCACCATAATAGTTATTATAGGATACATTATGTATTGCAATATATAATAACAAGGGCTGTCAAGCAATTAAAGAAATGAATCCAATGAATTACACACTTTGTGTAGTAATCTAATGAATTGCATTTATCAATTAACCTTTTGCTCCATAAACGCCAAATCCATCCAATGATCTACAGTATAGACTACTACACTGACAACTTTATGACTCAACTTAATAAAATATTGTGTCATTAGACATTTAATTTTCTTTATGCATTTAGCCTACGGGGTTGTATTATGTAGCCTAAACTGTATTTTGGTATAAAGACCAACTGGAATCATTACAGTATGGTAAGGCAACATCGTTCTTGTTATAATTTAGCCTATGCTCGTCACTATAGCAAACAAAAATATATTTTAGGCCTATACTACACTGACTAGGCTGTGTTCAATCCAAAGTTGACTCACCACCGCTAACGTTAACGTTACATAGAGTAGTCTCTATATTGCCTTTGATGTTGTTGTCTGCTATTCATTATCGTCGCGAAACAGCTTCCAAACTAGACAAAATAGGATCCTTCTGTCACTGACAGCTGACCAGTGGCACAGGAGAAATTTTTTAGGTGGGGGGGATGAAAGTGTGACGAAGAATTTCTCAAATTTTAAGCCTGTAAAACTATGTTTTTAGTTATTAAAACCAAATAAAATACTGCAGTGAAATCTGTCCCACCCGGGAATTTAACCCCACTCCCCCGCATGAAGGACAAACACATTACAAGTTCACCACCAGAAAATTACTATAAATAGCTCATCAAATGTGTTGAAGTATTTGAGAGTAATATTTACGTAATTTATGTTTGTAGCACAATTGTCTTGATATCGTTATACATGGTTATGACATAGACTGCACTATTACACTGCTCAACATGCCAACATGATCACTGGTCAACAATACATTCCATTATATATCTCCCTATTAAAAAAGCAAACAGCTCTGGAATATTCCTCTTCAAAGAACGGTCAATGAACAAACCTGTGTTATGCGCTGGGGAATTGTCAAGCTTTTAGGGGAATTGCCGAAATGGTGCACGTTTTAGACTACATATTGTTTTACAAGCCTAAGAGGGAGGTGTCGTATATTTTCGCTTGTCTGAACCCAAAAAAGCAAGAAGCGATACCAACATAAACACAAGAACAGGATATCAAAGGTATGGTATCTGATGATCCAAGACGAAAACTAACTTTACTGTATGGTACAGTAAAGTTTTGAGTTTTTGTGTGCGATTATGAGATCCAGATTGATGTGAGACAAATCCTGGTGCGCTACACAAATGTCTAAAAGCAAGGCAAGACAATAAAACTAATGGAAGTCATAAATAAACATTATCTTAAAATAAAACAATGTAGCCTGATGTAAAGATATTGCTATTCCTGTAGTCTAGCCTACATGTTTGTCATTCAGGTGAATTGTCAAGATTGTGCATTGAGACTTGTGGAATTATAACATACTGTAGCTCTCAAAATAATTTTAAAGTTCTGTCTGCTTCTCTGATATTTCAGAACTATTATTTGAGAAATGTGCTATTCCTTTGGAATACATCAAACACCATTAGCCTACATGCCAGGTGCAAATAGCTTATTTACAGGCATGCCTACAACCAAGGAGGCTGGGGCATTGAATAGTGAATAGTGGACTTGCCAATGCTGGTAGCCTTATGATGGTCATCAAAGTAGGCAAATAAACAAATGTAACTGGAGTTAGGCTACATCGGACATTGGATGTAAATATAAAACATTATTATTTTTTATTTATTTATTTTCTCAAAAGTGGGGGGGAGGATTTTGTTTTTTACGAAAGTGGGGGGGACGTATTAACACTAACATTTGAATTTGATAACATATCAGCGTACCAGTGTAACCAAGTGTACCGATGAAAACCAGGTGATTTTTAACAGATATGACGTGTAGATCTGTTTTCAGCCCATACAATGCAGATTTGTATAAAAACAGGAATTTTGTCAAAATAGTTCTATGGTTTCATCACAGATCAATCCTATTAGTTTACAGCTCAAAAAACACATTTAGGGCGCAGTAGTAGAGTGTCCGATAATACTGTACTTGATTTTATTCTTTGTTTTATCCGGAATATCCAGAACTGTGGTGACATTCTTAACCATAGTTTATTGAGTTTATAAGAGTACTGTATATTATTATTAGGAGACATGATTAACTTGTTAACCACCTGGACATTTTGACACACAATTCAAATGGTTCTTCCACTTTCTTGTATGATGTTAATCTCAGGTTTGCTGCAGAAATCAACCATAGCTATTACAGAAAAAGAGGCAATTAGTGTTACCACAGAAAAGACAACAGCAACAACACTTGGTCTAACAAGAATTACAACAGCAAATATCATCAGCCTAGTGACCACTGAAACCACATCCACAAACACAACCAAGGCCCCAAACACAGAAATGCAAAAAATGACATTTAAGGTAAGAAAAATATAGTTTACTTGAATTGTTATGACAGCAGTTTTCACATATCAATATTATCAAATTACTGAGAAGTTATAATGAATAATATAATGTATCCTTTGCAAAAAGAGGTTTATACCTTAACATTGTACTGATCTTTTCTTCTGCAGTTCTCTCTGAATGACAAACAGATGGTAAGAATTCTTAAGATATCCTAAAATGCTACTAGAAGCAGAATCTTGTTTTCACAAGTATTTGCACTTTAACATTGCCACCTCTTGTCTTTTTTGAGAAATAATCTGCTCAAGAATAACAAATGGAAAAGAGATCAATGACATGTAGACGTGCAAATAAATGTACCAAAGGAAAATACATTCTCTGTTCAGCTGTCACATTTGCTAGGCTTTACTTTTGTAAAATACTTGACTCTATATGCAGTGACACAGTATTTTTCAGAAATTCAAAAGTCTTAAAATAAAAATTCAAGTGATACATGACAATCATACATACAGTAAGTACAGTAATGAAAACTAACATTTTTGGAAACAATTCACAGAATAAGGAACAGTTCCTGCCCTTACTCTCAGAACCCATTTCCTGTGCTGTGCCTTCTTGATTCCATCCTTCCTGACATTTCCTGTGATTTATAGAGCAGGTTGAGTTATTAAATTACATACGTTAATAATTGAGGGATAATGATAATATAAACATTAAAATTCATAATTTTTAACGTCTGACTTACATTGACATAGTTGCATGAATTCATAGCGGTATCACTATGATACTGACTAAATCAAGAATAAAAAAGTTTCTTAGTGGGAACCTTTCCTGCCTTTCACTGGTTTCCGTTCTTCCCCCCACACCTTTTCACAATTACCCCTTTTTCTCTGACTTAATAAATGATCCAACAAAACATCCAACAACACTGATAATTCTTACAATGGATGTTTTGTTGGGTCATTTATATTATAGTACTGATCAGTTTTTAAAGGCAACTCTGTCAAGCATTGTATTTATAGGCAAGAAACAGTGAAGCTTGGCATTTAAAAGAATCCTATCTCTGGCTGGAAAAACTGTCTTAGTGGGAACCTTTCCTGCCTTTCACTGGTTTCCGTTCTTCCCACCTAACTTTTTCACAATTACCCCTCTTTCTCTGACTTCTCACACAACTGCAGGGCAACACATCAGGAATAACATACACATCACAGTGCAGGAAATCACAATCTCAACTTTGACCTTGGACATGTCTGTCAAAACCCAACCATAGCATGGGGGACTCGTACAGTCTGATACTGAATAGGCTGCACTGGTACAGTATGATCAGGCTCTCATGGCCTGGAACACACCTCACGCCAAAATAAACAGCAGATTTGGCCCTAAAGCGTTTATCTATCTATGTGACCTCAAATTTACTGATACTACAAATCCCACTGCATTAGGTGCTCAGATGTTGTTGCACCAATAATACTTTTATAGATTCATATTGTACCAGTACCGCAATTACTGTTTTGTCCAGGATCAAACACAATGTTTATTTATTTTTTATTTTTTTTTACCACAGAGGTGTGTAGATAACGCTGTTGTGTTTCACCTTCAGAGAGAAGAGGAAAAGGATCTTGTAGATGTCTGCAAGAGGATGTTGGTCGACATGTATAATGGCAACTGCACTCTGATATGGCACATGCAAAACAACAAAACAATATTTGACAGTGTGGAGATTCACGGAAAAGGTACTTTAGCCCCATAGTGTTAGAATAAACCACATCTGCTATTGAATGTAGTCATATTCTACATTGCTCTTAAAACACAAAAGTATTATCTAATATTTGATTTTATAGTCTTGTATATTTATATATCTTCCAGTGAAAAAATCCCTTGCAAGCCAGTATTTTGAAGAAATCACAAAGGTAAGAGGGGTTTTTAGGGTCTACACAATGTTCATCATGAGGTATATTGAAGTTTTGTTACACCCTTGCCTGGTCTACCTCAATATCAAGTCCTTTCTGAAGTTTTAATTTTTTTAGATCAATTCCATTGATTCTCAATGTACTCATACCTCTCGTTATGCCATATACAAAACCACAATGTTGGTCTTTTTAAGATAATATTTGATTTTTTTAAATAAAATTTGGAATATACAAACAAAATTTGGCATAACTTGAAAATACATACCAGTATAGATATATATAATTTTAATATAGACAGTATGAATATGTTTTTGAGAAACAATGGAGAAAAAAGGTTCATAGTCCATCACTTACCGTATTGGTCTGAATATAAGACTGTTTTTTTTCTTTAAATGCTTCTTAAAAAGTCACGTCGTCTTATATTCGGAGTCTAGACAAATGGCGTACATTACTTGTAAGATAGTTTATGCACTCACCCGCCGTCCCTCGCTACTAGCATACAGATGCATGAAATATGGAAAGACACAGTGATCGTCTTGAACAAAGCGGCTCAAAA
>JAODUK010003104.1:0-11648 GCA_027564635.1 Typhlichthys eigenmanni
GTGACTAATGCAGGGGAAGTTGGTTGTGTAGTGATGAGTAGTGGATAGTGTACCTGCTAGTCAATCATGTGATGATGATGATGAATCCATGTGGTCAGGTTCATGCTGACTGTGTATGTGGAGCAGGACAACGTGGCTGATGTTAGAGGAGAGCAGCTTTGATCCTTTGGCATTCAGATGAATGCCGTCAGGTTTAAATGAGTCATGGCGCTCCCATAAAAGATTAAAATTGGTTTGCCATACTGTATCAATTCTCTAAATCACGGTATCGATTTAAAACATTTTTTTTTGTTTAATTTATCTGTAAGACACAAATGTGTACAAAATATATCAACCTAAAAAGAAAAGATATTAAGTTTAAAGCTAATTTCCATCTGCAGTCCCTGAGCAAGTTTACATGAGTATTTCTGTTATTATTTGCAGCGGCGCCACACATTAGCATTGCTACGACAGTTTTCCACAAATTAGAAATGGCAGTATGTCGCCTTGCTTACAGCATCGCACCATATTGCATCGTGTCGCGTATCGTTTTGCCAGATACCTGCCGATACCGCACAGCCGTGGTGGTGGTGGGGTGGGTGGACGTGTATCTCCAGGGTAACGGTGCGTGTCTCGTATGTTTCGGTCTGTGTGAAGCCCAATGCGTGAAGTAACATCTATGCCCCCCCTCCCCTGCCCCTCTCCCGTCTGCAGCCAGCTGAGCACGGAGGTGAACCGTTGCCGCGGCGAGCTGTCGTCCCTGGAGACGGAGCTGCAGCGGCTGAGGAAGGAGAGCAGCGGCAAGAGCTGCCAGCTCAGCGTCATGGAGCAGGACCTGCAGCGCAGCCAGGCCCTGCTGGAGCACGAGCACGGCCTGGGTATGGAGGGGGGGGGGTGGGGGTCACAGCCAGACCCTGCTGGAGCACGAGCACGGTCTGGGTACGGAGGGGGGTCACAGCTGCCGTCCAAGGGAGCATAAACTAATAAGTTTATAATATATGTGTGTTTGGTATGTCTAATATCCTTAATAAGTAATATTTTGAAAGTAGACTGCAATCTGTTTTCAGCACACTACGCTTTTTTTTGTCAGGACAGGTACAGTGGCCAAAAATAGATGGAGGAAACTACTGTAGGCCTACTAGCCACTAGGCAACTAGCCGCTAGGCCTACTAGCCGCCAGGCCTACTAGCCACCAGGCCTACTAGCAATTATGCTAGACAACGGTGCTAATATTGCCGCTATTACATCCTGCTGTCTGCAAAAACAATATCTTAATCATTGTCAAGTGCGGATCCAATTTGAAGCAAACACACCTAGCTACTTCTACAGGACAGCAGATACACACTAGGTTACAGGCTAGGCTACAAGGCTAACACTAGCCCATCCATGGTCTAACCAGCTCCCCTGAAACGTTTTCTCCAGTGTGATATTTGCATAGCATGTAGCATTGCTGTGTTTTGCTATCTTCCCTCCGTTAACACCCTGCCTCTGACCTGCTCCCCCTCCCCTAGTGCTGGACCTGGAGGAGAAGCTCCACCGCACCGAGGCGGACCGTATGAACTCGGTGCAGCGGGCCCAGGCGCTGGAAGAGCAGCGGCAGGCGGCGCACGCCGAGCTGGCTGACGCCCTGCGGCAGGTACAGGAGCTCCGGGATGCGCTGCAGCGGACGCAGGGTGCCGCCGAGGAGAGGCAGGCCCACGCCGAGCAGCTGGCCCAGGACCTGAGGTGAGCTGCAGCAAGGCATTGTGGGGGATCACGGCCGCACAAACAGTTTGTACGCACGCACAAGCACACACACGCAGGAACGTACAAACACAGTGTATACACACGTCTTGTGTACATCAGGACCTCTCTGTGTGTGTTTTACTCTAAATTCCTTTCATTCCTGCCTCTTTCCGAGCTTTGGATAAAAGCGCTATATAAACGCAGATCATTTACATAACCGTTTTACTTTCATTAATAAAGACATTTCTCATTTGAAAGTCTGACTGTCCAGACTGTCCTGCTGACTGTCCTGAGACTTGTCACCGCAACCAGTCAGGCGGCCTCTAGTGGTCAGCATGTATAAATGAAGAACATTCATTCGAAGTGAATAAAACAAGTCCACCCAGTCCCCCAAAGAAAACATTTTACTCAGCGCCATGAAGAAGAAGAGAGTCTCGCCAACGGAAGGTGACGCAGAACAGTTCCAGGAAGTGCTTGGTGGGCAATTTGAGTAGATAAATACAGATACATGACTGAAACGTTTGGTAAATAAATGCACCAGTTTACATTTGCAATATAATTTATGGGGCACACACTCTTTTGAGGTTGCACGATCTGCCATTGCTGTGAAAAAAAGTACCTTTTCTTGTTTTTTTCTTTCAACACGCACAGAACGGTAAGATAGCAAAAATGCGAAGAGATATGTGGTGATTTCGAGTGTATTAGCTTACAGTTAGCTTGCGATAGCTGACTACATTTAATGTGGAATGTGTCCTCTAGTGCAGTGGCTCTCACTCCTGTTCCCGGGGACCCGCTGTCCTGCATGTTGCAGGGGTCTCCTTGCTCCAGCACACCTGATTCAGATGAATGGGTCGTTATCAGGCTCACGCAGAGACTGGTAGCGTACCTCGTTCCACTTAGTGTGTGTGTTTGTTTGTTTGTTTGTTTGTTTGTTTGTGCATGTGTGCGCTCAGGGCCACCCAGAGTGAGCTGGAGGATAGGACCCAGGAGGTCCTGGACATGGACCAGGCGCTGAAGGAGAGACAGGGAGAGCTGCAGCAGAGGGCAACCCTGGTACCACACACACACAGACTGACATTCACACACACACAAACACACACACACACACACACACACACACACACACACATGCTCGGTGAATGTTGGTGACGTGTGATGTCGTGTGCCCAGCTGGGCCAGCTGGACATGGCCATCCGCGACCACAAGCAGGAGATGGAGATGAAGGTGGAGGCTCTGCAGAGCAGCCTGGAGGCCCGGGAGGCGGAGCTGAGAGACCTCCAGGGACAGAACAGTGACCGAGACCAGGATGTGAAGGTCAGGACTCACCTAGCCTCTTCATCGCATAGCCTCAGCCTCTTCATCAGCACTACATCATAGTCTCAGCCTCTTCCCTTCATCAGCACTACATCATAGCCTCAGCCTCTTCATCAGCACTACATCATAGTCTCAGCCTCTTCATCAGCACTACATCATAGCCTCAGCCTCTTCATCACAAAGCCTCAGCCTCTTCATTAGCACTACGTGTCATAAACAACTGTCTCTAGTCCGGTAGGACGCTAGTACGTTGCTTTATTCTATTAAAGCAGCCTATTAACTACTTTACTTTTTTTTTTTTTTTAAGCAGTAGCCGTACTTATTTAACAGATTTTTAGACCTGCAAACAGCCAGACTTGTGTCGTTGAGGTTTCCCAAACTATTTCCTCCAGTATGTAAAGTCTGATTTGGATCTTGAGCTAACTCAGTTGGTCGTCATGCAAGTCAATCAAAATGTCAAGTGGGCGGGTCCCAGACACTACGCAAGTAAAGGCTGGCCACCATGGCCAATAAGGACGAACGCAGCATGTGCAGCGCCGTTAATGTAAACCGTCTTTTTATTACGGCCCATGAATGGAAGTAATTATGAAGCATCATCAACTTCACTGGAAAATAGGGAACGTGGTGAAGTGTTTCCCAGAAGAAGTTAAGGTTTCTCTACAACAGCTAATCTCACTGTTTTTTGAAAAGTGCTGCACCATTAACTTGATGTATTATGGCTTGCCCCAGACATGACCCAGTAAACCCTACAACTGCAGCTTTCGCACAACACGCGTCACCAAAACAATGCTTTCGTCAGCTTGTGGGTTGTGACGTGAGAACGTATTGACACTTAACACGACACGGGGTTTGTAGTCTTACTAATTACATATCTCCACAGTCTTATACTTCAACAAAGGCACGACAAACTGAGACTTTCTTCACTTTCTTATAAATAGTCAAACATCATATGTGTGCTTTGTGTCACAAAGCAAACAAGATCTAAGTAATAGTGTTCTCGCCGTTGACTACCATACATATTTTTTCCAAACTAAGGTCCCATAACACGGAAGTGACTTCGGCTCTCTATGCTTTCATCTGAAAGATCCTGTGTTAAGCCAAATTAATCGACCTGTTATTTTATAACATGTTATTGGTGTGTAGATACTTAAAAAATGGTAAATATACGCCGTACAAATAAATAATTGATTTAAATAACTTTCTGGTGTCTACCAAATTATCAAATTATATTAACTATGCAAGTTAGACTTTCCACACCGAGCTTTCCTTTTTGTTACAGAACTTTCCAATTTGCCTACAGTAAACTACTTTGCATTATGTAAATATATACGTATTACTATGAAGCAGCCGCAGTCATGCAGGCATCTATGGCTAGCCTGGCTCCGCCCGACTATTGTCGCTGAGATTATGGTTTGGAAACTGGAAACGCTGTTTGCACTAGTGTTTTCACAGCCACCCTGCTGGCCGTCCAATCAGGGTGGGGTAGTGAGATTATGGTCCTGTTAGCAATAGCGTTTTCACAGCTGCCCTGCTGGTCATCCAATCATCAGTGAGATGACGTTGAAGTCTAGTGTGTTTCTAAATGGTGGTAGAGCTAGACGAGGCGATCAGAACAGTTGCTGGACAGACCGCTGTCCAATAGATTGAAAATGAACCTGAGGTTGCAGGATGTCACGACTGTTAACACTTCCCTATGGAGTTACTGTCTGTTTTACAGGCTAATTTATAGCAAGCATGCATGCATGCTAATCAATCGTGTGTGTGTGTGTGTGTACACGTGTGCGCCAGGACTCCCATGGGCTGGGCCAGCAGCTGGAGAGCCTGGCTAAGAAGCTTCAACAGTCCGTGGCCCAGCGGGAGAGTCTGGCCCTGGAGCTGGATAGCACCAGGGCACAGGCGCAGGACACGGTGAGAGCTGCACTGTGCACCATGACCGCCCCTGACCCTCCACGAGGAGTGTAGTAGTAGTAATGATTTGCAATGCACACAGTTACAAAGGGCTTTACATGAGGAAAACACAGTGTAAAACACAGTAAAGATAAAACAATTACATAAGAGAACGCTACAATAAAACCGTGTAAAATTAGTGCACGTAAAAATGGGTTCACACAAACGGCAAACGAGGGAGACATGGCGACCGTCAGGGCGGAAGTAGACTAGAGGTCTGTCTGAGCGATGCGATGAGAGTGAAGTCAGCGTGGACACGCGTTGCTGACGCAAATGATCCAGCCAACAAGGAACCACAAGCCCGTAAGTGACAAGTGGGTCTCACCCGTGCGAACGCAGTTTCAGTGACATAAGATACAGTTAGAATCACGGGTGAGCTACCGTGTACGTGAAGTTCCTGTTCGCGGTCCACAGTGCAATAGTAATACTTGACAAGATCCAAACATTTCCCTCCCATTTGTGCGTTTGATTTGACATAAGTTTATAAGTTTACTGTTGACATAAACATATGTGAAACACTCAAGGTTCTGGTTGTCATTGGAATGAAGACAATCACCCCCCCACCCCCCTCCGAGCTGGGGACTTAGAAACAATCGAGAGCTTGGCGATGACAACCGGTCAGCGGTTCATCGATTTGCAAGTTGATTACGTCGACGATGTGAATGCAGAGTTTTCAATGGAGTAAAAACAAAAACAAACCGCGTACATGCATTGCTCCCATTGACGTGATGAACGGCCAGGGTGACTGACGGACTGTGCTCTCCTCCACGGATCTCCACAGGAGGCGCGGCGGGGCCGTGCTGAGGAGGCGCTGGCTCAGAAGGAGGCCCTCCTGCTGCAGTCCGTGGCCAACCTACAGCAGGAGCTAGACCAGGAGCGGGAGGAGCACAGTCGGGAGGTAAGGGGTCGGGTCTGGAGGTCGGGTCAGGACAACAAAGCGATTGTTTTGTGTTTTGCTGCTGTAGATTGTTGTTTCAGCTGTACAGTAAAAAAACGTAGCAAATGTTCATTCCATTGAACGCACCCTGCGTCTCGGGGTGCAATCCGTGCCCTCCAGCATGGGTGGACGGGCGGGCGCGTGCGACTGTAGTGTGCCCATCCCAGCCGGTGACACCTCCCCTGTGTCAGTGTTGTGGAACCTGTAAGGGCGGGGCCGCGGCCAACCTTTCTTCTAATTGGTCCTGGCGAGAGGCCTGATCACCAGACCGGTCTGTCCTCGCCCGCTGAGACGTGCTCAGCGACTTGAACCTGCCAAGTGACACGTTAGCCTGCCCAGTGACAAGCTAGCGTAGCTGGATAACATAGTGATGTCATCTTGGTAGATGTAAACAGTGGGTACAGTTAGGCTTGTTGGGGATCGAACCTGCGACCTTTCGGGTGGGCTGTGCAATTGACCGTTCCCAAGCCCCGCCCCTTTTCGTCCCGTCCACCAATAGCTGTTGAGCAAGTTTAGAATTCCACGGAAACCCCGTTAACTGTCTGTTTTCCTGTTATAGCCTACTATGCTGTTTTGTCCAACCTAGTTACAGTAACTAAGGGGAGCGGGGCTTGGGATCGGTCAATTGTCTCTCTCTGTACTAGCTTCCGAGCTCCAGGGGTGACAATGAGCATGACCCCTGACCTTTCACGGGGGACAGGAGACCGCATCTCCTGACCCCAAAACGGTTTTGGTCTTTATAGCTAGTGCCCCCTGTACGGGGGTGAAATATTTTACAACACCGTATCCTAACTGGATGCGACGTGAGTGTGTGTGTGTGTGTGTCTATGGTTACGCTCCATCTCCTCCTCCCCAGATGTGCTCCCTGCAGCAGACCAGAGGCCAGCTGCTGAAGGTGTCGGAGCAGATCTCCTCCACCATGCGCTCTTCCCGGGAGCAGCTGGCCGCCAAGCTGCAGCAGGCCCAGGAGCAGCTGGAGCGGGCGGAGGCCCGCGCCTCTGAGCTCCGCACCCAGCTAGAGCAGAGCAGGAGTCGGGCGGAACACCTCCAGGCCCAGCTGGAGCAGAGCGGCAGCCGGGCGGAAAACCTCCAGACCCAGCTGGAGCAGAGCAGCAGCCGGGCGGAACACCTCCAGACCCAGTTGGAGCAGAGCGGCAGCCGTGTGGAACACCTCCAGACCCAGTTGGAGCACAGCTGGAGCCAGCTTGAGCGCGCCACGGCTGAGGTGGACTGGATTCGTACCCGGCTCTCAGAGGCGGAGAAGGCTGTGGAGGCGGCCAATGAGAACCTTCTCATCAAGGTGGGTCGACTTGCCCCTGAACACCTGGGATTAGCCTGGGTGCCCCTAGCCCCAGCACTACGTTACCTAGGAGACCGTCTCTAGTGTCAGCCTCTTCATCAGCACTACGTCACATAAGAGACCGTCTCTAGTCTCAGCCTCTTCTCTTCATCAGAACTACGTCACATGAGACCGTCTCTAGTCTCAGCCTCTTCATCAGCACTACGTCACTTAAGAGACTGTCTCTAGTCTCAGCCTCTTCATCAGCACTACGTCACATAAGAGACCGTCTCTAGTCTCAACCTCTTCATCAGCACTACGTCACATAAGAGACCGTCTCTAGTCACAGCCTCTTCCCTTCATCATGGTTATTTAGAAATGGCTTTTGAAAAATGCTACAATATCTGTAAGATTTTGCCATTTTGAGGGTCAAACTTATTTTGACTTCCATTGACATTTGTACTAAAAGCTGTTGTGTGACAGAATGCACTACCAACAAGGTAAAACAAAATCCAGAATTAAGTTTTCGTGAGCTAAGAACTAGGGGTGTAAGACATTATTGATATACCTGAGTATCGCGATACTCGATATCGATTCTCTACATCACGGTATCGATTACACGGTTAGCAGATTTAGCTTAAAGCTTTTTTCCATTTTCGCAGCGGCGCCACACATTAGCATTGCTACAACTGTTTTCCACAATTTAGAAATGGCAATATATCGCATTGCTTACAGCATCGCAATATATTGCATAGTGGCCCCTGTTTCATGACACGTATTGTATCGCCAATACAAAGCCCTACTAAGCCTTATCTTAGCCCTACTAAGAACGAGCGTTCAAGGAGACAGAAGTAAAGAGAGCATTGAGGCATCAGCAGAAAACTGAAGATGCCATCGGATCCTGACATTAAATATGCCTGCATGTGCTGACTGGTTTACATAGGGCATGTTTGTGAAATATCAGCCGATTGCGTTGAGAGGAGAGGGGGAGAGAGAGAGGTCCTTGTCTTGTCACGGGAGGAGACGCCACCTCTAATAATCGCTGTACCTCCCGGCAGGAGTCTGAGCTGACCCGCCTCCAGTGCCGTATGTCCAGTCAGAAGAGGGCCTACGACCTCTTTCTCTCCGCCCCCCAGCCCCCCTCCCCACCCCACACGTCCCCCCGCAACCACAGCCACTCCCCCCTGGACCACAGTGCAGTCGTCGTCCCCTGCATTCCCCCGCGTGTCGTCCCCCGCACTCCTCCGCTTGACGTCCCCCAGCCTCAGTCCGGACGGGGCCCGCGGCGGCGGCCCCCCAGCAGCTCCGACTCCAGCTCCCTGGAGCCCCCCGGTGGCCTGGAGGACTCTCTGCGGGACGTCCTGACCCAGCTGCCTCCCTGGGAGCCTTCCTCCTCCTCCGCCTCGACGGGCGGCTGGCCGGGCCCCGTCCCCGCCGCCAGCCCCACCCCCACCGACCTGTCCTTCAACCCCCTCACCTACATGGTGGACGAGGAGGAGGGGGATGCGGCGGACGCCAGCTCCCTGACGGGCATGCTGAGGTTCGTCAACCAGACGCTGGCCAGGCAGGACGACACCTCCCTCTGGAGCCCCCCGGGCCCGTCGCACAGCTCCGTTCTCCAGCACACACTGCAGGTGAGACAGCTACCTGGAGAGTGGTCGGTCAGTCAGTCAGTTAGTTAGTTAGTTAGTTAGTTAGTTGGTCACTCAGTTAGTTAGTTGGTCACTAAGTTAGTTAGTTAGTCAGTCAGTTAGTTGTCAGTCAAGTTAGTTAGTTTTATCAATTAGTTAGATGGTTGGTCTGTCGGGCGGTCAGTCAGTCGGTTATTCAGTTGGTTGACAAGTTGCAGACAGTGACAGACACCGAGATAAGTCTGAAAGAACATTTGGCAGCAATTGTCCCATTGGCAAAATGTTTTGGTTTTTATTCAACTTTAAAACGCGGTATTGATTGATTGATTGATTGATTGATTGGAACAAAGCTATAGTCTGAAATGCTTTTGGGCAGCTGCGAGGCTGCCCGTGCTGCTGAGAGGATGCTGATGCGTTGGCTGTGTGGCTTGGCAGCAGTGTGTTAGCGCAGGGCACACAGTATGCTGACATACATTGGCTTCGTGGTTGAGGTGCGAGGAAGATCAGAGGCTTGTTTCACTGGTTGTGTGCTTCTGTCTCACATTTCTCTTAGGGTGCCCTGGAAGACACATGAGGCTTGTCCACCACGACCCCTTGCCCATGGAAACCTGCCACCAGCTCAGACTGTTTGCATAGGCGCCATCTTGGTCAATTAGTGCCAGCGCATGAGTATATAACAGACCTACAGTTACATCCGTGTGTATGTGTCTACTGGCACAAAGAACCGCTGTCAAACATTAACAGTTGGCCCTTTGGTCTGTCTGTGCGTGTGTGCGTGTGTGCGTGTGTGTGTGTGTGTGTGTGTGTGTGTGTGTGTGTGTGTGTGTGTCTGCGTGTTATTTAAAAGAAGTTATTAAGCAGTGTAATGTTGTCTTTCTGGGATTGGCTGCGTAACTTGTCCCTGTAGTTAGTTAGTGTGCTACAACTGTCCTATTTTGTGTTGTGTATGAATATGACCATTTTGTGCATTTTCACAGGACGTGATTGCTGATATTTTAAACTTAAAGTGAATTATTTAAATAGAATAAAACACGTTTTTGAAAATACAGTATATGTTGTGCAACGTTTATACTTGTATAACATTTCCTACTTTGGTAGTGGTCTTAACAGCTGTGTTTTTTTTTGTTTTTTTTTTTACTGCATGGGTTGTGTTTCCATGGCAGCGGTTGTTTCCATTAGGAGTGAGGAATGTGTGGTTATGACTCAATAGGGGGGCATTTGCCATCTAAATGAGAGCCATGTTGGGGTTTCAGACCAGTTTGTTTTTTTATGTAGCATGCATACGAGTGTGGTAACACAGGGAAATATAATGGCATAACAGTGGTACAAGTATTTAGTGGTGTAGCAGGTAACATGTTAAACTGAACTGGATAACATTTGAATGGTAAATGATTCCCAGCGATTCGTTGTGTGTTGGGGAACTTGAATGTAACCTTACATGTCAACATATCAGCAATTGCTCAGGAAGTCATTCTGGATTATTCTGTGGACTCGGGCTACTGGGATTTAATGCAGATTTGCAATATTTGATTAGATTTTTGTTGCATGTGTGTCTGTGTGGTATATGGCAGCTTGTGCATATTTACACGTCCTGTTACAGGCGTCGGGGGTGGGGGGGGTAATTTATTGGGACATTTACCTGGGTGTGTTTGCCCATGCTTGTGTTGATGTTTGAGACACACGTCTGTTGGTGTTGGCAACCAAACAACCACGACGCTGTTCAATGCGGTGAGGTCGCTGGGCAGCGTACTGTATGCATACTTCCCCTCCGATCGATCGAAAGCTGCCTTACGTTTTCTCATTTCCCCAGCCGCTATATGAACAGATGTATTATAGCAATTATAATACGCGTTGTTAACGGCCCTGTCTTGCATCATCTTCTGACCATAAGGCCTATGGAGCCTGACTCACTGATGTGCGGTCTAGTACAGTCACACGCACAGATTGTTTCTGCTTTTCTGAAATAGCCCTACTGAGGTACATTTGGTTTTTTATTATTATAATATAATATTGATACATTTAGTTTCAGGACACCTTTCAAAACACTCAAGGACATCTTGCATTGTACATGGGCAAATATAATAACAGTTTTTGACGTTTAACTAAGGGAGGAACATACATTATACAATTTAATTGTATATTTACATTCTTTTTTCTTTTGTTTCTACCATCTAAAGCTATTGTGCACATTATCCCATTTTAAAATCAAACTGCTATACATCGTGGGCCAATACTGTCATTAGTCACATCATTCCCTCTGACCACCCACTTGTCTGTGTTGACCTCTGCTCTAGCTGAGTGTCTCACCTAGACACCAAATGATATCATCAGAACTGCAGCTGAGCTGAACAGTTTCAATGTACGGCTCCCCAGATGGCAACAATTCCTCTGGCATGTCAGGTTAGACAATAGCAGCTAGTCTATATTCATATGAGCAAAACACTTGAGGCTAAAAAATAAACTTGTCCACGTTATTTCATGAGCATGTAGGCCTCCCAATGTGGCATATTTAGAACAATAACTGGGTAGATCTAGACACAACATGAATCCAGTTAAAACTTGTTTCCAAGCATTCAGCGCACCAAGTAAACTGACTGTATAGGGAACAATAGACCATACCAGAGCCATGGAAAGAACAGAGTTACGCCAACGGAAATACAAAGTTTTCAACGGTCACATGGCTCACGGAGAGGCAAAACCTATGGCAAAATAGTTCCAGGAAGTGCTTGGTGGACACATATATAGTTATAGTTATATATATACATACATATATATATACATACATATATATATATACATACATACATATATATATACATACATATATATATATACA
>JAODUK010003105.1:0-10361 GCA_027564635.1 Typhlichthys eigenmanni
CTCCATAGTCCCCTCACTCGCGAACAAGACCCCGAGGTACTTAAACTCCTTCACTTGGGGTAAAGACTCATTCCCCATCTTGGAAGAGATATTTTAATATTAATAAGACACAAAAAGAAAATGTAAATAAATAAAAAATGTACTCGTAGTACAACATAGTTTGCTGACACTCAGTCCAGGAGATCTAGATGGGTTCCGGGCATTCTCACGATCTCAGTGCATAGAATTCCTTTGTGATTTTCTAATCAAATCAATTTGTAGTGCTGCTTTAAGCCACAAGGCCGACTTTGGAAGCCATCTCAAGGAGTGAAAGTCAGCGATTGAAGCTAATAACACTTTTGTTAAACTCAGCAACTGTCTTCTCATGGTCTGCTAGCTTGTCCGTTCTGTGTGTGTGCTGATAAAATAATCTGGTGTTTCTGCACAGAACCAGGCTCTGTAAATGGGAACACAAACAGACTGCAGACTGTACCACACTATCCTCCCATGTGTGGGGCGGAGCTTCTGAGGGAGCACCCTATGGCACTGAAGGGGGCGGAGTTTTTATTTTAATTCAGACAAGCTTTCGCCAGAATGACTGACTACACCTTTAATGTAACTCATAAGCATAGAGGCAGCTGTTTGTGAACAGAATGTAAATACTTCCATGTGTCATTTAGAAAGTGCTTTTACGTAAAGCGTCTTACAGTATAAGTACAATTATTCCGTACTGGTAGGCTTTATCCCAGTAGGCTAATAACAGCCAAACGTTTGTTCCCAAAAGTTATTAGAACTATTATTGAATTGAATTGAAGCAATGTATCTGCAACTGCTAGAACCGGATAAAAAAATAAAAAAGAAATAGGCTCATCCTGCCCGGTCAGAGTGAATCCAGGCTGCTCCAAACACAGCATATTAGTGACATATCTCACATATCCAAGCAGACACATGTGGCCAAGTAGACCTACACATGGGAATGTACAAACAACACTGGCACAAGATATAGGCTACTTGCAATGGCCATATGCTACGCTTGTGTCTTGGCAAAGCACTGACCTACATATATAGCCGTGTAGGCTAGCAGCCATTGTTTTAATCAATACAATGTTTTTGCCCTACATACATATAGGGATGGACTATCGCCGTATGTTTCATACCTTAAAGAGGGTATCATGCCCGTGACTCGGGGCCGTTTACGGCCACAACACATGCTGACATGTCCTAAGGGGCGTGCCTGTCACATGGCAGTGGGTTCCAATTGTCCTGTAACAGTACACACGCACGCACGCACACGCACACACACGCAAACGCAACATGTGGTGGTGACCGATGAAGGCATTCACGAGTGGCTCGCTCTCGCACCCCGACACACACACTCGCACACACGCACACACACACACAAATGCGCGCCGCCCGTGCGGAAAATAGGTTTTTGGCACACTTCTGACGTCACTATCTGATCGCTCGACAGTCCGAGCAGCCGCGCTCTCCCTCTCTTCTCTCTCCATCGTTCGTCTCGGATCACCTGCTGCTGCGTCGGAGCTGGTGGCCGGCGAGCTGCGGGGGGCAACACGGACATTGATCCGCAGGGAGAAACGGCAGGAGTGGAGGGGGGGTGACGGGTGGGCATACTCGCGTCTCGCCCGCCGCGCCGTAAGTAGCGCACAGCAAGCAACGTATAGCCTACGCAAATGTGAGTCGAGAGAATGAGTCGAGCCGATAAGTTTAGCCTCCACAAACGCAGCAGCAGCAGCAGCAGACATTTTGGGATTGGGAGACGGTCTCCGCGCCGCGTTGCTGCGATTCGCGACGCTCGCAGTCGCTGAGCGCGGGAGAGAGCCTTCACCGGGAGCGGCGGCTCGCCGTGCGATGGGGCTTCATCGCCGCTAACGGCAGAGTAGATACCCTGAGGAGGTCGCCAAAATTACGACGGGAATCAGATACAACTCCCTGTCTCCCGGCAACGGGAGAGACCACCGGCCGCCCGTGATGTCTCGTGCCAAGGAGCGACTGAAAGGCGTGAAGGAGACCAAGGACAGTGTCACCCTGCTGCCCTGCTTTTATTTTGTAGAGGTGAACTATAAGTCGTGTGTGTGTGTGCGTGGGCCTTCTGTGTGTGCGTGTGTGTGTGTGTGTGTGTGTGTGTGTGTGCGTGCGTGGGATATCTATATATCTGTCTGTCTGTCTGTCTGTCTGCCTGACTGCCTGCCTGCTTGCCTGCCTGTCTGTTCGTCTGTCTATTTATCTATCCATCCATTGCATGAGGAATGGCTGGTGAATCAAGTATAGCTGATGTAGCTGTGGTCTGGTCAGTCCACAAACCTGTTGTTTTCTAACAGTTATATGCCCCAGATAATAATGGTAGGAAAATTACAGCGGTACAGCTGCCTCCTGTTTTCTGTTGTTGCAGTCAACAAGCTATAGGCCTCTGGGTCTGTGTAGGTCTCTGGTTCTATGTAGGCCCCAGCAGTAGGCCTCTGGTTCTGTGTAGGTCTCTGGTTCTGTGTAGGCCCCAGCAGTAGGCCTGTGGGTCTGTGTAGGTCTCTGGTTCTGTGTAGGCCCCAGCAGTAGGTCTGTGGGTCTGTGTAGGTCTCTGGTTCTGTGTAGGCCCCTGCAGTAGGTCTGTGGGTCTGTGTAGGTCTCTGGTTCTATGTAGGCCCCAGCAGTAGGTCTGTGGGTCTGTGTAGGTCTCTGGTTCTGTGTAGGCCCCTGCAGTAGGCCTGTGGGTCTGTGTAGGTCTCTGGTTCTCTGTAGGCCCCAGCAGTAGGTCTGTGGGTCTGTGTAGGTCTCTGGTTCTGTGTAGGCCCCAGCAGTAGGCCTGTGGGTCTGTGTAGGCCCCAGCAGTAGGTCTCTGGTTATCTGTAGGTCCTAGCACAATAGCACACTAAATCCTGCTAGTGCAGTGCAGTACAGCAAATATCGATGTGTCTGCCCCTGCAAAGGTGACTGCAAATAAACCCAAAAAGGCTATCTTAGTTTATTATGACACATTTACTGTCGCTATTGCACTGGTTAGTGCAGGAAATATGATTAGTTAGTATGATGTGATATGATTAGTATGATGTAATATGATAGAGTCCAGTGTCTTGCTATAGGCTACTGAGGGAGACTGCTGTTTTCTGCGTGTGTGTGTGTGTGTGTGTGTGTGTGGGTGTATGTGTGCGTGAGTATGCGTTGGAGTGTGTGTGAGTGAGCAAACGTGCGTGCGTGCGTATGCGTGCGCGTGCGTGTGTGTGTGTGCGTGTGTGTGTGTGTGTGTGTGCGCGTGCGTGGACTCACGCACACGGCTGCGTTTGCTTCCACCTGGGAGACGGAGGACGCCCGCCAGATGGGAGTCAGTGCGAGAAATGTGTTGCCCACGGTGACGCAAACCATCGTCAGGGTCCTTCTCAGCACCCCGCTGGACGTTATGCAGGTAGTGGGCGTGGTGTGGCCTTCCCCACAGAACCAGGCTCTCTGAAGGGTGTTGATTCAGGTGGGCCGAGGGTCAGAAGATAGGGCTGATATTCTTCTGTTCTGAGATCTGAGATACAAAGCCACAGACTGTATATATATATACACAGTATATGGCACGTTTGCCATTGTATTAATTTCTCAGCACCGGAGCTTCCCGCTTGGTTATAATCACATACTGTAGGTAGAGCATGTCATCAGGTGATCAAAAAAGTCGCAGGTTTGAACCTCGGCACCAGAGCCATGGAAATAACAGAGTTATGCTAACGCAACTCATGGCTGACACCACCATCAATGTATGGGTGAATGTGAGGCATTTTGTGGGGCTGGAAGGTCAGAAAAGCAATACAGCCCCCCCCCCCCCCGCACTAGACTATTTAGCCAATCATGTGGCTGCACTGGCAGTTGCTCATGGATCTAACCTGTCAATCAAACATATTTTACTGTGAAACCTTGGGGCAAAGTCACCAAAAGTTTTAAGCAGCCTTTGTCAGATTTGGCTGGTGATTCTACAGTATACATGGCGTTTTTATGTCCCGTTGACCGTTGAAAGTGCATCGTTGGCAAGATGGCTGCCGCGCGGCTAGACATGACTTGTTTTTTTTACAACTGTTAATTCTAGATTGGTATGTGTGTTGTACGTAGGCAGGTGTGGAACCAGCGTTTCCATGGACACCAGTGACCATTAGTCGGTAAAAACACAAAATTGTCGTTCTGCTGCACTGTTTTTGTTATGCCGAATATTCCTGGTGGATGTGTGGAACATGGAGTATCCTCACAGGTGATCTGGCATCTGAGGGGGATTTTCACTCAATCGTTCCTCCGCTTTTTGTGTTTCTGCTGCGTTTACACAGCGAGAGCTGGTCTCTTTCCCCGAGATGCAGTTTCCATCTCACAGTCACACCACTATGCCCACTGACTGCTCTGTGTTGGCCGTTGCTAGGCAACATGACACTCTGAATGGGGTGTATTTTTATATCTTGTGCGTTTCAAGACCAGAGATGAGACGCACACTTTTGATCTTTTTTCCTGTGGGCAGAATGCTGCGTGGTCAATCATAACTTCTCCAGTGTTGTCTCATGCCGTCTTCTTCTTGTTGAGTGTTCTTGGTAGAAGATTTGGGTTGACGTGCAAATTATCCAAATAAAGTTATTTCATGGTGTCTTATCTCGCAGTTCTATCTGTCTGTACTTTGCTATTGTGATGAAAACAACCGCAAGTATAGGTGTCAATAAAGGTCCAATTTGAGTAATGGCCAGCAAAACATCTGAGTCAGTTTAAAGCACAGGAAAATAAGACTTTTATTACAAATTATTATTCTCAATAATCAAACAGCTGTAATGATAATAAGGCTGACGAGTGAAGCCATGGAACAGGTGCTGGTTGAATACAGCAGCACTGAGTGGGAGTGAGTCTGTCACGAAAATTGCAAGCGGCCATTGAATGAATGAAGAATATAAATGAAAGGCTTCTGCGCTTCACTATCGTGTTGTTCCACTCATTGGTCGTGAGTAAGGTTGTGGCAAAATAGCCTACTTGTTCCTGATTGGATGACATACTATTTAGCCGCATGCACACCGTAGATTCTGGAGCGCTCTGATCAAAAATATTTGGCGCACACACACAGGTATAGCATTATCTATCCATTAGCACACACATGTATAGCATTAGCTATCCATTAGCACACACAGGTATAGCATTATCTATCCATTAGCACACACATGTATAGCATTAGCTATCCGTTAGCACACACAGGTATAGCATTATCTATCCATTAGCACACATATGTATAGCATTAGCTATCCCTTAGCACACACATGTATAGCATTATCTATCCATTAGCACACACATGTATAGCATTAGCTATCCATTAGCACACACAGGTATAGTATTAGCTATCCGTTAGCACACACAGGTATAGCATTATCTATCCATTAGCACACACATGTATAGCATTAGCTATCCATTAGCACACACAGGTATAGCATTATCTATCCATTAGCACACACATGTATAGCATTAGCTATCCATTAGCACACACAGGTATAGCATTATCTATCCATTAGCACACACACATGTATAGCATTAGCTATCCATTAGCACACACAGGTATAGCATTATCTATCCATTAGCACACACAGGTATAGCATTAGCTATCCATTAGCACACACATGTATAGCATTATCAAGCTCCCGATGCTCCCACTGGAGTCACCTTGGGGAAACCTTTGGACTTAACATCCAAACAGAAACATCTCTCCCTGCAATGCCATGTGCTTATAAACGTGCGTGTTTGTGTGTGTGTGTGTGTGTGTGTGTGTGTGTCAGGAGGTAGATTCATTCTATGGTGGCATGTCCTGGTGTCAGCTGGTGTTTATGTGAAGACTGTGACCCAAATCAGTACATGCCAGCCTTTAGTGTCATATATAATTACACACTCATTATTATTTACTGTAATGATTCAAGTCAAGTGTATTTATATAGACTTAATCACATTACCGCCTCGAAGGTCTGCACAGGTCCACATTTCACCTGCTCGGCCAAGGAAGCACTTCCATATAAACCACATGGGGAAAACAATAGTGGAAGAAAGCTTTGGAAGGGACCACAGATGGAGGAATATCCTTTCAGGACAACTCTGTTTACTCCAGTGGACCGTTATTTCACAGCAATGGTGGATCGTGGAACCTCAGAACAGTTCCTGGAAGTTAGCCGCAAATACTAAAAGAACCCTATAAATGATTTAACTACTTTTATTTTACTACTAATTACAAAAAAGTACAGTTATGTATCTGTATTAATCGATATAACTTTTCCACCAAGCAATTCATGGAACTGTTTTGCGTCTCCATGAACCATGTGACCGTTGAAATTGTCAAAATTCCATTGGCACAACCGTCTCTTCTACATGGCTCTGGCAATTATATATCGATTGATAAGCATAATGGCGTCCAGGCAACCAGGAACTCGTGCAATGCATTATATTCACTTCAATGGACTTTTCGCCAGAAACGAGTTAGCCATGCACAGAGGCGGGTCTATAACATCCATACATCCAATATAGTGTCATTAACCGTAATGGGAGAAAGTGGGAAAACTTCAGGATTTAGCTACCAGATTGTTTCAGTTTCTCATATAAATCTAGCACTGGTATTTAATGGAAAGTTTAGCCTACATCTGGGTGATATAGTATAGTAATAATTATATTATTATTACCATATAAAAAATGTGCTTGGTTGTTCCGTGATTTTTCTGAAATCCAAATCCAAATCCATAGCATAGTTTACCGTTTTCCTGCGTGGCTTTTGTTTGTCCGACATAACTGCGATGCATAGCAACATCCCGGCTTTCTGATTAGTCAGATTGCCTGTCAATCACACTCTGGCAAAAGATACGTTGAGCGACATTTTAAAACATTTAATAAAAAACACTGCCCATGATAATTATGCCAAACCTCAACTATAATAAAGGTCAATTTTGTCGAGAGAAAAAAAAAAAAAAAAAAAAAAAAAAAAAAAAAAAAAAAAAAAAAGCTTTAGTTCAGAGTCCAGAAAGAGAGTCCACAAAGTCAAGACCAGGGCATAATATGTCATCAGATGATCTCAATCAGCTGACTGCCCAGCTGATCGCTGCTAAGCATACTATTGGCCGAACTCCTTCAGGGTGCCTGATTTTAAGCACACCCATTCTTGATATTTACATTTACGGCATTTGGCAGATGCTTTTATCCAAAGCGACTAACATGTAGTACATGCGTCATTAGTGGGACCGGTCATGCATTTTTGCACCCCACCTCCACCCCACCTCCACTCCACCTCCTCCTGTCATATGTGTCTGACTTAATCAATGTCATGTTGTCATTGATGCTTGCTCTGTTCTGTACCCTGTGGGGGGGGGGGGGGGGGTCTTGCTCATTTGTTGTTCTCCCACATACCGCCAAATATAAATAACTACAAATGTAAATGACAATATTCTCTGTGACAATGTCATATTCCAGCTCCCTATCCTGGCCTGCTCGGTGGTCAGCCTGTACTTCCTGGAGCTCACCGACGTGTTCCAGCCGGTGCATTCTGGGTACAGCTGCAACGACCGCAGCCTGTCGCTGCCCTACATCCTGCCCAGACAGGAAGTCTGCCCCCTGCTGCTGCTCTTCAGCCTGGCCTTTGCCGCGCCCGCTGTCACGGTAACCGAGAACAAATAGTGACGGCTAGGCTAGTGTTGTTGTGTGCGGTCTGCACCACTTTGTTGGTGTTCCCATTTACAGAGCCAGGGCTGTGTAGAAACACCAGATTATTTGATCAGCGTGCCGTACAGAACAGACAGATAGCAGACCATGAGGAGATATTGGGTGTGTTAGCTTACAGTCGCTTACGGCACCTTTAATGCGCCAATAGCAGTTGCAGCAGCACATTCAGTCTTGTTGTCGCTGTCAATCATCTCTCTCTCTCTCTCTCTCTCTCTCTCTCTCTCTCTCTCTCTCTCCAGATCCTGATAGGCGAGGCAATCCTTTACTGCTACCTGTCGCGGAAGTCGTGTGGCGCGCAGACGGAAGCTAGCATCAACGCTGCCGGCTGCAACTTCAACTCTTACATCCGCAGGGCGGTGCGCTTCATAGGTGGGGCCATTGTACTGCATGCTATGGAAGAAAAAATGGAACGCTTCCGGCCTCTTCAAGGCAGACCCTACTAAAAAATCCAGTATAAACCAGCATTAATTCCATGCTGGTCCAGGCTGGGTCATACTGGTTTGTGCTGGGGTAGTGCTGGTGCAGCTGGTACACCAGCACACCAGCAACCAGCATGGGATGCTGGTACACCAGCAAACAGGATGCCAGGGTACCAGCAAACCAGCATTCCATGCTGGTTCCAGCATGACAAACGCTTGCTAACTTCAATCTGAAATTAAAACAATATCCCTCTGCAGCACCATTTCACAAATAGCGAAGCAACGTGGCTTTGATCTTGTGAGTGGTGTTCACCAGTTTGTTTATATTCCTATCTATGGAGTCAGGGCTGTGTAGAAGTACCGGATTATTTTTTCGAAGCACACGATCGATCGAGAGGCTGCACACGATTTCAATTGTATTTAGTATTTGAACAGCGTGTGTTGGCTGTGATTGACGAGATGTGCGTCATCCACACCGTCCACAGTCCGCGTGCAGACTGTGTCAACTGAAGTATATCTGGGCTTTAATGCCACACGTGTACCTTTTATAACGTGGATTTTCTTTTTACGTTGAAAAATCTCTGTCCGCATGCAAAGATATTAACAGGCTGTCAAGTGAAATCGCGTTATGTAACCAAAGGAGATAAATTGATGGTAAACAAAGGAGATTTCTGCTGACACACTGTCTACACGTCAACACTGACAACTGAGTTCACAAATATCTTCACCCTGGAAGGAGCTTTGCAAAAAGTCCATCTTCAGTGACATAAAACGCAGCTTGTTTGTGGAAAAAGGGCAAGAGCTACGTTTTAAAACCAGTGTACATGTGGACTAGGCAGTAATAGACTTCATAACAATGACATCGCTCAGCAGACACTTTTACCATAAGTACAATTATTAGAGCATCTGGCTCTAAGGTAGACTAAACCCAGTGCTCAAACCCAAAACCCTCCCACTAGACTATCCCACCCCTCCACATGCCTATATGTTGCATACTGTCTGTAGACACCTAATGGTAGTCATGGTAACATAGCCTTTATAAACTGGTAAATGAGAAATGTGAAGACAGGCCAGGGGATTAACCGGGAGATTGTAATACATGCATTTATTCATTGTCACGCTTAGGTTGCTGACTGGTACCAAGAAATGGGGCGATATATCGATATTAAATTTATATTGGTATATTTTTAAAATAGATGTAAGATTTGACAATATCATTTATATCTATATAGTTATATTCACACCTTTTTTCATAGTAGCCAATCAGAGAGCAGATACTGAGTCACATGCTCAATTTCCGTTTCTGACAGATATAGGTAGCTAGCTAGTATTACAAGGTATCCGGTAATCAAAAACAAATGTGGATTCAATTGATTAAATTGTCATTATAACCTCTCTGATGTGGATTTAACCATGTACAACTACAATTAAGTCGTTGAAAATAAAGAATTTCCGTCGGTTTTCCAGTTTTTTCTCCTCCTGAATATTTAACCCACTTTATAGAAAAAAATTTACCAGACCAGGCCAGATGGTCGGTTACACAGGACCATCTGGCAAAGCGTCCTTGGAAAGGACAGGAACTCTAAAAATACCTGACAGGTGATTGGATGAACTGTCCGTCTGTCATTGTCTATCACTAACATCACTGTATACCAGAGGTCTTCAACAGGGGGTCTGGGACCCCTAGAGAGTCCTCAGAGGTACTGCAGGGGGTCCTAGATGTATATCTATATATAAACACAGTAAATCAATGTACATGTATATCTATATATAAACACAGTAAATACATGTACATGTATATCTATATATAAACACAGTAAATCAATGTACATGTATCTATATATAAACACAGTAAATACATGTACATATATATCTATATATAAACAGTAAATCAATGTACATGTATCTATATATAAACACAGTATATCATTATCTACATGCTACAGGCATCCACATATTCGGCCTGTGTGTGACGGCCGTGGTGACTGACGTGCTGCAGCTGTCTACAGGGCAGCATGCCCCCTACTGGCTGGATGTGTGTAAGCCCAACCTGACGCACATCAACATGACCAGCTGTGATGAGGCCTTCATTCTAGAGGACATCTGCTCAGGGTCGGACCTGACCCTCATCACCGCCGGGAGGTGAATATATAACATGGGGCCCTATCTAACACCCAGCCAATACAGTAATATATAACATGGGGCCCTATCTAACACCCAGCCAATACAGTGAATATATAACATGGGGCCCTATCTAACACCCAG